>PVHP010003049.1:0-82236 GCA_004024765.1 Zapus hudsonius | reverse complement strand
TGTATAGATCATTAATGTTGTTTTCTTCTAAATGAACAGCCTTCTGTGAGTCTGGCCTTTCCTCCTGTAGGCTGGCACAGCACTGTTGAACAGCCTACACACAGAACCACTGTCTGAGCATGGCTGAAAACCGTGGTGATTTTGTAGCAACCTGGACATTTTACATCCATGAAGTAGGAATTTGGACTTTGAACCAGCCATTTCTTGTTATGTTTTTTCTTTTCCTCTTCCAAAGAGGGATGCAGCAAATCTCTAGCCAGAGGCATGGCGACCCTCCCGCGAGCTCAGGCGACCCCTGTTTTATTCTTTATACCTTTACATTTGTTTAATCAATTTTGTGGGGGGAGGAGTGGAAAATGCATTCTTCTGTGTGTGGACATGTGTGTGTGTGTGACCAAAAGTCAGAAGTCAGAAATCTTCCTCTATTGCTCTCCACCTTATTTTTGAGATTGAGTCTCTCACTGAACCTGGAACTCACTGATTTTGCTAGACTAGCTAGCCAGTGAGTCCCAGGGAGTCTCCTGTCTTCATCTCTCCAGTCTAGGATTCCCAGTGTGTACCACCATGCCCAGCTTTTTATATGAGTGCTGGGGATCCAAACTCAGGTCCTCATGCTAACATGGTAAACGCCTTATCAACTGAACCATCTCCCCAGCCCCTTCAAATTTTTATTTTAAGCCAGGCATGTGGTGTATGCCTTTAATCCCAGCACTCGGGGACAAATATCTTAAGGAACCACCACCTTCTAGTTTTAGAACACCAGCATATCTTTTGTTTATTTTTAATTTTTTTTAGCACAAGCAAGGTGTTGCTCTCCACATCTCAGCTCCTGGGGGCCTGGTGTTGGTGATGTCATACAGCTGTCTGTACCTCCTGCTCCAAACCCACTTGGGTACCATCATGGATGGTCACTGTGGCAGAGAGGCTTGGGGTCCTGGGTTTGGGTGTAGGGTCTGAGGACAAGGGGCGAGGTCAGTGGGAGAGCTGACTCACCTAGCTTCCAGCCCGAACAGCCCCTGCCTCCCGGCTCTTTCTCCTGGTGGCCTTTCCTTTTCTTTAGCTGCTAGTGCCTTAGATGCAGAAGTACATGCTGGGAACCTCTGAAATGCCAGCCTCTTGGGATAAGCAAAGCTGTTGTCCCCGCTTGTCTCTTCAAAAGCCACATGATGAAGTAGAGCCAGGCACTTAGATTCCAATTCTGCCTCAGTTTCCCTCCAGCTGCATGACTGCAGGCCAGTACTCAGCCCCCTTCCGCTTCAGTTTTCCTCCCCATGAAGCAGGGCACTGACTCCTGCTCCTCGTGTACCACTCTTGGGTTGTTTGTGGAGAGGATGGCCATGCCCCGCCTGTCACAGATGTCCCCATCTTCCCCTTCCCCACTCAAGCCTGGAGTGTTGTTCCAGAATTCCTTGCAAGTTTTCCCTTCTCTCAATAACTTCTGTCTTGAGGCGGGGGCTTTTGCATCAGCGTTCTCTGCTTGAGGGTGGTCCGTAGATGATTCAGAACCGTGCAGTTGGCCCTGTAGGGCTCAGTTCCCACCCCCACTGCCACTAGATTCCTGACCGAGCAAGTGTCTTAGCAGCTCCGGGCTTGCGATTCCTCTTCATCTGCCGGAAGAATAACAGGATCTATTTGATCTTTATATAGGAGCCAACAAAGCATTCTATTATAGCCAGGTGTGATGGCACACACTTTTAATCCCAGCACTCAGGAGACTGAGGTAGAAGGATGCCTTGAGTTCAAAGCCAACCTGGGCTACAGAGGAAGTTTCAGGTCAGCCTGGGTGAGAGTGAGGCCCTACCTTAAAAAAAAATATCAAAACCAAGCTGACAAAAAAATCCTCTTAAGAATTTTAAGCAAAAACACAGCTTAATACATACTTTCAAAATCACTCGGAGGTTTAGGAGGTTAGCATCGAGGTTTTCAGAAGAGAGAAATGGTCCAGTAGATGAAGCACCCCCCAGCCAGTCAGGAGGGCTATTCTGGGTACAGAATTTCAGCTCCAAGGGAGTGCGGGAAATATAGATTTAAACCTTTTTTGTTTGTTTTTAGTTTTAGAGTTTTTTCTTTTTCCTGTCTCCTCTTTTCTTTTCCTTTCCTCTTTCCTTCCTTCCTTCCTTCCTTCCTTCCTTCCTTCCTTCCTTCCTTCCTTCCTCACCACTGGGATTGTAGGCAGGCACAGGCAGTGATCCTCTTATCTCCGTCCCCCTCACCATTGGGATAGCAGGCAGGCACAGGCACGCCTGGCTTTTTAAAATGTGAGGACTAGGAATCAAATTCAGATCCTCATGCTTGTGCAATAAGTGCTCTTACTCTCTGAGCCTTCTAAACAGCGCCTGGAAAATGTAGATTTATCTTCCCAGCTTTTGTAATACAGGAAGACACGCTGGGAAGTGCCGAGGGCCATCAACTGCATCGAGCAAGCAACCTGCCAGTCTATATTACCTTAGACACATTAAGAGGCTGGGCACAGTGCTTGGCACGTGGAACTCCTTCAGCAGATGTCATTTGTTACACTTCATCTCACTGGATGACACCAAGGAGCCCTGTGTGGGCTCCACTTACAAACTCTGAGAGACAATCCACAAAACAGTGGTCCTCTCTCTGGCTCTGTCCATGGTTCTGAGTCCTTCACTAGCCTCAGCGCTGGCTACATTGTTACCCATCTCACATTGTGGGTCCCTTTGCAAGCTGGGGCCTTGGGGGATACTTAGGGGAAGGCCAAGCCTCATTCCTCAGCACAGTATATCAAAGGCAACGGCTAGCATTGTGGACTTCATAAGTCTCAATGTATTATCTCCTTAAGTAGCTTCATAGTAACCTGGCATGGGAAGGGGTGACAAAATGGTATCCATTTTGAGGGACCAAAAACTGAACGGTGTGAGGTTAGGCAAGAGCCAGACTCATATTCAGTCTCCTGACTCAAAACTGTATGCTTCCCCCTCCCCTGCTTACACACCAATACTGTGAAATGGGAAATGAGATTTGAAAACCAACGTGTGTTGTGGGTTGGCAAAAATTCAGGACTCAGGTACACTCTGCACTCTCCTCAGATATCCAGACCACTCCAGTTATTTTCTCTACCCCTCAGCGTGTCTTTCATTGTGGGTGGCTACTGTGAGAGAACCACAGAAAACACAAGAAAAAAGCATAACCCTGGCAAACAAGCACCCCACAGATTTGCTGAAGGACCGGCTGCTTGTGTGCATGGAGAAATTAGAGAGCAGTGCCAGGCAGTGGTAGCCAAGCCATCTTGTGCAGACCAGGGCCAGCATCTGAAGGAAGGGTGGGAGCTAGACCCAGGGCCTGTAAGTTCCAAGGAGACCAAGGCTCTTGCCCAGCCCGAGAGGAGATGCCTTGAGCTCTGTAGGGTGGAGCACGTAGCTCTGGGACATGTAACTGGCAAGGGGGCAGATCAGAGGGAAAATCTGGTGCCCATGAAAAAGTAGCCAGGCTGGTGGCCTCTTATGGATTATGGGGAAATGTCAGAGCTTGAAGATCCCATGAAGAGTTGTGAGTCTCTGAACCCCACCAACTGACCCTCCACACACCAGGACCATCAGGAGCAGTGGAGAGGGAATGGGGGGGGACCAAAGGACAAGTCTCATGAGCCGCCCCACTGCAGCAGGATTTAAGGGACATGGGGCTACCATCACTTGCCCCCAGGCTTCTTCATCCTCTCTCCTTATTTCCAGGAGCCAGCAAATGTTTGGGGGTTTAGAAAGTCATTATCTAGATGTGGACAACCCTGGGAATCTTTAGGATGGTCCTTTATCTCGACTGCACACAAGAACTGTCTGGAGGCTCTCATTCATAATGTCTGTGGTGAGCATGAGTGTGTGCATCCATTAAACACCTCCCTGCTGACTCACAGGTCCTCATGCCCTCTTGCTGAGGTCACGGAGGTTCTCACCCCAATCCCACACTTTCTCCAGAAGGTCTTTGAGCCTGCCAGAGAGGCAGATGTTCTTCACTGTCCTAGGAGACAGAGGACAGTTTGAAGTGAGGACAGGCTCACTGATACTTAGGAAAAGATCCATAGCGAGCTATTCACACAAGGCAGGTGTGAAAGTTCATGAACTAGGTTCCCATTCCATTAACCCCCTTGACTGTCTTATTCCCACTGATGTTAAAAGTGGTGTAAGCTGGAAGGAGGCTGTGGTAAAGGAGAGGAGACCCAGAGATGAGGGGAGGTGGGAGGAGTTCACATGGCCAGAAACTCATTTATTTGCTCAAGTCCAGCATCAGGGGAGGTGATTGTGCCTGTGGTGAGAAACAGTTGAAGCATTATTGAAGAGCTGGAGAAGACCAGATGGTGGTAGAGGCAGGGCAGGAGTGATGGCGTTATGCACTCTGGAGGAGACAGTGGCTCCCCACCTGTACCATCTTCTCTGGGAACATGGCTGGTAGCTACAATGATTCTCTCGTCTAAACCCAAACACTGGCCTTATGGACCAGTTCCTGCCAATTCATGGGGAAGGGGCGGCCTGGGCCCTGGTCAGCTGTGGGAAGCACAGTGGGGTGGCTGCAAGGTCCAGCCTAGATCCCTGCTGTCCCCTGTGCTTGTTACCGCACCACTCTGAAAGGCTGGAAAGGCTTTATCCCTAGAACAGGGCTTGGGCAAGTCACCCACTTCCCGTGCCCTTGCTCAGCACTGCCAGCCCAGCAGGAGGTTATGAAATACCTGAGATTGAGGGCCTCTTACTGCCTCTTACTTGCTCCATGGTCTTGACCAACTTGTTTCATAACCTCATTGGGCATTTATTCCTCTAGGGATTGGTGATTCTAGGGCCCTAGAAGTGAGGATTAAGTGGAAACCCAGATTAAGTGATCAGTTAATGCTGGCTGTTAATAAACGTGGCCCCTCCACAGGGCCCCCTGGACTATACTCACTCTGGACTCATCCCTGAGACTTGGCCTTTAAGATCCTTTTTCATCTGAAGAAGGGGAGAACAGAGTTTTGGCCAGATTGGTTAGGGCAGAAGAAGGAAGCCTGGGAGGGAGTGGGCCATAGGAGAAAGAGTCAAAGATGAAACTAGTTCTTTTTGATGCCTTTGCACAGGCCTGTAACTACAGAGCATCCAGCTTTTGGTACTGAAACCCAAAATAGGAGAAACAAGGACAGGAGGAAGGCCACCCTCTCTTCCTTCAGATGAGATGTGCTTCTGAGGAAGGCACCTGAGAGTCCTGATTCATATCACCTTTCCTGTCCCTCCTTGGCACAAAGCAAGACTACTATTTGCTTTTCATTCACAGAAAGAGAAGAGACAAGGCTGGGGAGATGGCTTAGTGGTTAAAGGGAGTTGATTATAAAGCCTGCCCACCCGAGTTCAACTCCCCAGAATCCATGTAAAGCCAGATGCAAAGTGGCACATGCATCTGTGATCTCAGTGCCCCTTCATCAATGGGAGGAGAGCCAAAAGAATCCAGAAGCTCTGGAGCCAGCTAGATACAAAGTAGGTAGCAAAAACAAAATAAGGGAAGTCCTGTCCCAAGCAGGCTAGAAGGAGAGGACAAGCACCCCAGACCTCTACACATGCACCATGGCACACACACCACACACAACCACACATACATACAGGCACAATACATAATTTTAAAAAAAGAAAGAGAAGAGGTCATGGCTGCCCATCAGCTGCAGTTTGAAGGATAGTGCACACTCCTTCCCATCCCCACACCTCTTTCCTGTCCCCGAATAGAATGAGTGGCATTGAAGGAGGCTAGAGGTCTGGGCCCCTCACTACCATCTAAGACAAGCTGAGAACAGCGAGATTGGTGCTTGGCACTACTGAGAAACGATAGTGTTCTCAACTCTATGCAGAGGGCCATCTCCCCGCATCTTTACCACAACCACATGAGGCAGTGCCTTCATCACCCTCCTCTTCCAGGTATGAGAGCAGAGGCTCAGAGAGGTGAGGTTACCATCCATGGTCACTGTTGCAGTCACCTTCTCATTGCTGGGACAAACCCTGGCCAGAAGCAGTTTGTGGAGAAAAAGGATTTATTTTGATCCATAGACTCTAGAGGAAGCTCCATGATGCCAGAGGAAACAATGGCATGAGCAGAGGCTGGACATCACCTCCTGGCCAACATCAGGTGGATAATAGTATCAGGAGAGTGTGCCAAACACTGGCAAGGGGAAGCTGACTTTAACACCCATGAGCCCAACCCCCAAAACACATCTCCTGTAGCAAGGCTCCAATTCCCAAATTGTCATCAGCTGGGGATCAAGAAATAGGAACACATGAGTTTATGGGGGACACCTAATTGAAACCACCACAGTCACTGAGCTGGTTAATCCTGATTATCAACTTGATTGGATCTGGAATCACCTGGGAGATGAATATCTGGATGTGTTTGTGAGGAAGGTTCTAGATTAGCTTCACTGAGATGGGAAGACTGTAACCGTGGGTGCCCCCATACTATGGGCTGTGTCCTGGATTGAATAAGAAGGAGAAATCAATCTAAACATGAGCACTTTTCTCTCTCTGCTTCCCAACTGTGGATATAATATGACATTTCCTGCTGCCATAACAACCCCATCATGATGGGTTTGACTCTCAAACTGTGAGCCAGAATAAACCTTCCTTCCTGAATAAACCTTCCTTCCTGAACAAACCTGACTTCTTGAATAAACCTTCCTTCCTGAAGTTGCTTCTGTCAGGCATTTTATCACAGCAATGAGAGGAGTGACTAACACAGCTAGTGAGGGAAGATCTGGGACTACGTCCAGATGGTCTGGCTTCAGGCAGCCAAGTTCTCCCCACTCTTTTGAGCAGCTTCTTCATCCTCTGCTGTGAAATTGGTGCCCAACGAGATGCATTCTCTGACATCTGCTGTTCCAGGCATGCTCCAGATGGCTGTCCCTGCCATGTGTGCCTGTAGCATCCTTGGGTTTCAAGCTTCCTTCTTGCCAAAGCTCATGGGTGCTTCTCCAGAGTGCCAGCACGGGGGCTTTCTGCTTCCCCCTCCACATTCACAAAGCTAGCTCCCCCTCAGAGCCTGTATCTGGATAGTGGGGGGGGGAGCAAGAGTACTGCCTCACGGGGTGATTGTGAAGATGAGTAAAGAACAGGTCCGGGATGGAGCAGTGTGGAGAGAAAGGCTGGGTGCTGCTCTGGGTTTCCACAGCAACAGCCTCCTCCATGCTGCCTCTGCTGCTTTGGAGAGCTGAGTTGGGTGTTGAGGTAGGAGAGGTGAGCTCTCTCTCTCTCTCTCTCTCTCTCTCTCTCTCTCTCTCTCTCTCTCTCTCTCTCTCTCTCTCTCTCTCTCTCTTCCATTCCCTCCCACACCTGCCAGGTGGAGCTGAGATCCTGCACTGCCTAGCAGGAGTCCTCCATTGCCATCTTAGGAACTCCGTACAGAATGGCAGCCTAGGCCCATAACATCCTCTTCTACAACATCTTAAAGGCTAAGAATTCCTTTCCCAAGATGTTATGTTTGTACTTCCAGGGTCTGTCTACACAGGGCCTGACCATAGTAGATATTTGGTCAGTTGGATTCATCTTGTTGGATTAATGGATGGGTAAGCCAGTCATCCATCCTATTCCCTAGCCACAACTGCTCATTTCCACTTCTCCAAAATACTATGCTCCCACATGGGTCTTTGCCAATACAATCTCCTGTGACCGACCCTCCCCACTGCAGTACTGACCCCTACGCCTTCACAGCTCAGCTTGGAGGTTTCTTCGTCAAAATCTAAAACTTCTGCTCTCTAAAAGATACCATCAAGAAATGAAAAAGGTAACTCCTTACTTCATAGATAGATCCAGTATGCCCAATGAGGAGGATCCCCAGTGGATAGTGGACAGCAAGGAGGGAAATGGGGGTACCACCATAAGATTTGCTCATACAATATATCTAATTATGGATAATAAAGACATCAATAAAAGAAATGAAAAGGGGCCTGGAGAGATGACTCAGCAATTAAGGCATTTGCCTGCAAAGCAGAAGGACCTGAGCTCAATTCCCCAGTACCCATGTAAAGCCAGATACACAAGGTGGCACATGTGTATGGAGTTAGTTTTCAGTGACTGGAGGCCCTGGCATGCCCATTCTCTCTCTGTGTCTGCCTCTTTTTCTCACTCTATCTGAAATAAATAAAATATTTTTTTAAAGAAATGAAAAGGAGCCTGGGTGTGATGGCACACACCTGCACACTTTTAATCCCAGCACTCAAGCGGCAGAAGTAGGAGGATTGCTGTGAGTTCAAGGCCACCTGAGACTGACCTCAACTGGGCTGCTCAAATGTGTCTCCTCCATCTACCAGGACAATGGCGAGGCTGCCACTGTGATGCTCAGGCAGAAGGCTCACTGCCGAAGTGTGCTGCGTTCCATTTTGTAAACTGTTTACATTTACCCTGAAACTACATAATGAATTCCAGGTCAGCCTGGGCTAGAGCGAGAGACCCTGCCTTGAAATACAAAACAAAAAAGAAAAAATGAAATGAAATGAAAGGACAAGGGCTTGAGAGGTGACCCAGTGGTTAAGGCACTTGCCTGAAAAACCTAACAGCCTGAGTTCAGTTCCCTCGTACCCACATAAAGCCAGATGCAAAAAGTAGTTCATGCAGCCCTGGCATGCCCATATTCTCTCTCTCTCTCTCTCTCTCTCTCTCTCTCTCTCTCTCTCTCTCTGTATCTGCTTGCAAATAAAAATATTTTTAAATAAATAAGGTTGGAGAGATGGCTCTGTGGTTAAGGCACCTCCCTGCAAAGCCTAACGACCTGGGTTTGATTCCTCCGTACCCACATAAAGCCAGATGCACAAAGTGGTGCATGCATCTGGAGTTTGTTTGCAGTGGTTAGATGTCCAAGCAACCCATTCTCTCTCACTCTCTTTCTCTCTCTCTCTCCTTGCAAATAAATAAAATATTTTTTAAAAAAAAACAAGTGAAAAGACAAGCAACAGGGTTGGAGAAAATTTGCAAACCATGGTAAAGGACATACATCTGAGCATCGACTGTGGAATTCGGCTCTGAGGGATGAAGCTACCAGATGGGGTTTCCTGGGCCCTTACGTTTGTGATATTGCCACCTCTTTTGTTCTTTCTCAGCAACCCTCCAAGCCTTCCCTGGACCTTCCCTGGAGAACTGACTCAGATAGGAAGTCTCTGAGCTCAGACCTGCAGATTCACTTCTCCACAGCTTCCATCACCCGCTGCCTTGGCATGGGCTCCCTCCAGTGGCTGCTGTCAGAACTGTCGCTTCCCCTGGAAGCTGACTTCTACTGGGCTGCTCAGATGTGTCTCCTCCATCTACCAGGGCAATGGCGAGGCTGCCACTGTGATGCTCAGGCAGAAAGAAGGCTCACTGCTGAAGTGTGCTGCGTTGGGTTTTGTAAACTGTTTACATTTACATTTGGCTGGACGTGTTAGTGACTAAGCAGTGGCCCTGTTCGACAATGACCCTAGGTAAAACGAGAAAGCAGCAGAAAGTGGGTAACTTAGGAAGGTTCTAGCTGGATGCTAATCCAGAGTGTGAGGTGTTTTCTTTTATCCTTTGTTTCCCAGGGATAATCTCACCATTTTTGTGAGTGAGCCTAAGGGACCCCTGGCTTCTAGATCACCTCTAATCTCCTGCTCTCCAACTTCTCTACTCCATTCCCTTCTCCATCCTCATCTTCCATCACACTTGGGTCCTTAGAATATATCCCCGTGCCCATTGCAACTCCACACTCACTTCTCTTGTAAAAAGTGTGTGTGTGTGTGTGTGTGTGTGTGTGTATGGGTGCATGTGGAAGTCAGGGGACAACCTTGACCATCATCTTCAGGAATACCATCCACCTTTTTTGAGGCAGTATTGTAGTTACCTTCTCATTGCTGGGACAAAGCACCCAACCAGAAGCAGCTGATGGGAGGAAAAGGTTTGTTTTCTTTCTTTTTTTTTTTGTCAAGGCTGACCTGGAATTCACTTTGTAGTCTCAGGCTGGCCTTGAACTCACTGCAATCCTCCTACCTCTGTCTCCTAAGTTCTGGGATTAAAGGCATGCACCACCACACCCAGCAAGTTTTTGTTTTGGCTAACAGTCTCAAGGGGAAGCTTCATGATGGCAGGAGAAAGGTTCGGCATGACATCACATTCTGCCACAGCAGGTGGAAAACGGCAACAGGAGAGGGAGCCAAACTCCAGCAAGGGGGAGCTGGCTATAACACCCCTAAGCCCACTCCAACAACACACCTCCTCCAACAAGGCTCCACCTCCAACATTGCCACCAGTGGGGGGACCAAGCATTCAAACACGTGAGTTTATGGAGGACATCTGATTCAAACACAGGGTCTCTCATTGGCCTGGAGCTCAACAAGTAGGTTGGCCAGCGAGCCCCAAGGATCTTCCTGTCTCTACCTCCCCACCACTGGGATCACAAGAGCATTACAATGCCCAGCATTTTTAAAATGAGGCTTCTGAGGACCGAACTCAGGACTTCATGCTTACACAGCAAGCACCTTACCTATTGAGCTCTCACAGCTTCATCCGTGTCTCCTCTTAGAAGTATTAAGCGTTGCTTTCTGGCACTGTTCTACACGATCCACAAATCCCAACTCCCTCCCTCTTCCCAACAGCCCCATGGAGTATGTTGATCATTGCCATTCCCAGATGAAGAAAGTGAGTCATGGAGACCTTGCTCAGATCACCAGGCTTTGAGTAACTGTAGATCCCTGGAGGTGTATAGACACCCACAGCTCCTCAGACTCCCCACTGTCTCCCTTGGTACTCCCCTGGACCAGCCTCTGAGTGTGGCTGTTTCTCCTCAATGCTGGTCTGGGGTACAAAGCCATCTTTTTGGTCACTGCAACTCTCAGGCCCTTCTTCCTTCTGCCCCATTACAGCTCCTGGCTTGGTTGGTGGCCTCAGCTTGGACATCACACCACCTTTCCTTGCTGCCTTTTTCTACTCTTCCCACATCACTGGCTCCCACCCTGACCCTCTCTCCTCTCTTCCCCATCTGCGATCTTCCTTCAGTGACCTGATCCTTTGCCTCTGAGAGAAACCCATGCTGGTGGCTATGGCTGCCAGCACCTCCAGCCTCTCTTTGGGACTCCACAGGCACATCACCCTCTGCACTCTGTACCCGGCTCCTCCTCTCGTCTTTCCATCCAATGATGACATCTCTATTTTCCCAGTTACTAGGGCTGAAAACCTTAGAATCATCTGACTCCCCATTTGGCTCCATGTTCAAAGTGTCCAGCTACTTCTTACCACCCCATGCAGCCAGCCCAACTTGGGCTGCCTTTGCCTCCTACCTGGACCTGCGGGGACCTCTCTGTTCTCACTGTGTATTTGCCCCTCCTCACCCCTGTAATCTCAATCAAAAGTCTTCTTAAAAATCCGGTTAACTCATGCTACTCAAACCCCTCCTCAGTCTCTCCAGTCCCAGGTTCTGTTTGTCGTCCCCCCCCCCCCAGCACACACCGACCCATCTCGCACCTAGGGCCTTTGTCTGAGCACATGCTTCCCCTCTCTGTTTGCAGGTCCTCACTCAAGTGTCACTTCCACATCGGTCGCTGACCCTCTCCCTGCACATTCCTCCTCACTAAAGTCATGCGAGAGAGGGATTTTTGTTGGACCACTGATGTTTCACCAGCATGAGTGGGGCACATAGCATTTGTTCACCAAATATTTGAATAAATGAATGAATGAATGAGCCTTCTTTTGTACCTCTTGCACAGGAACAGAGAGTCTCTGAGCAGGGTGTTGTCTAGAGCCAAAATGAAAGTTCTGTGGAGTTCAAACAGCCTTGCAGATCAGTTCAGGAAGCAGCCCTTCTTAGCCATGCTTGAAGAGCGCAGGTGCTTGTGACCATGAGTCCTGACAGGAGTGCAGGTCCCTGGGCAGGTGCTGCCCCCTCCTCGTGGTCCTTTGAATGTGAAATGTCCCCAATAGTGTTATGTGTTTTGAATTACTTGTTCCCTAGCTGATGGCAGTTTGGGAGGATTATGGAGTCTTTGGGAAGTGGAGTCTTGCTGGAGGAGGTGTTTTACCAAGGATGGACCTTGAGGTCTAGTAGTCCAGCCCACCTGCCAGTGTTAGTTCACGCAGACTCCTTCCTTCTTGCTGTTGTGACAGGATGTGATATCCCAACTGCTTGCTCCACCATGCTTTCTGCACCATGCTGAAAATTTCCATCGAAACTATAAGCTGAAATGAACCCTTTCCTCCCTCCCATAAGCTGCTTCTGGTCAGGTGTTTTGTCCCAGTGAGAAGGTAACTGCAACACCCTGGCAAGATAAGACAGGGACTTGAGTGGCCAGGCTCTGTGCAGGCACTCTGCATTTGTAGCAGCTCTTGATTTTCTAGAGGACTGGAGGATGTCGTGGGATCACCAGTGAGCTCTGCTCTATGGGTGAACATAGTAATTCATCATCCAACCGGAATCTTTCTACTCAGGTCTGACTGGCCTTTGTAAAATTGGTCCATTAACATACAAGAAAAGCTTCACAGGAGAGCAGTGAGAAGATGTGTTTAGGGAACTGGAGAGATTGTTCAGTAGTTAAAGGTGCTTGTTTGCAAAAGCCTGATGGCCCAGGTGTGATTGCCCAGCACCCATGTAAAGCCAGATGCACAAAGTGGCACATAACATCTCAAGTTTGTTTGCGGTGGCAGGAGACACACACACACACTCTCTCTCTCTCTTTCTCTCAAATAAATAGTATTTTTTAAAAAGATGTATTTGATACTCTGGTTTCTCTTCAGAGCGTATAAAAAGATGTATTTGAGCATGCATTTGCAGCACTTTTTGCATGTGTGTGTGAGTAGTGTGCATATTTGTGCATGCATATTCTTATGCTTGTGGGCACATGTGTGTGTGCAGGCGCACATGTGTGCATGAGACCAGAAGTTAATGTTGGGTATCTTCCTCAATCATTCTTTTTTTTTCCTTCCTCAATCATTCTTTACCTTATTTTTTGAGACAGAGTCTCTCACTGAACCTGAAGTTCACTGGTTCAGCTAGTCTAACTAACCAGCAAGCCCTGGGGATTCCTCTGTCTCTTCCTCTTCCTCCTCAGTGCCGGGATTACAGGCACACAAGGCCACACCACACCCAGCCTGGGGGTGCTGGGCACTCACACTCAGGTCCTCATTCTTGTACAGAAAGCACTTGTTGACTGAACCATCACCCTGCCCACAACACTTTTTAAAAATCACTTTATTTCCACATAACAAGTACAAAAAACTCCCAAACACTTTTAGCAATACAATTAACACAGTTATGAAGTCAGTTCTATACTACGCAAAGCCCCCAAAGGTCACTCAGCCTAACGTTCCAAACATTTCCAGACATGGTTATTCAAAGCTACCTTTGGTTTTTGGAAAAACCAGTATGGAAGTCAATATACATTGAATGCATTGAACAGTGCATTTGCTTATATGAAGGTGTCTAACAACATTAGCTTACACCTGGCAAGTTGGAGCATGGTTTGAAGTCATACACTGAAATACAGACACAGGTTCTGCCCTGAGCTCCCGAGGGCCAGGGGGAAGAAAAGGCCCATCCAGGCTGCGGCATTTCCCGCTTTGTGACGGAGGTATGAGAGGTGAACACTAGTAGGCTGTCATCTTCCAAATGGTCTCCTGCTGAGACTTGAGAGGCACAAATGGTGGGGACGATGGAGTCACAGAAGAGCAGCAAGATCCCAAGATGCTGAAGGCTAGGAAGGAGCAAGCTACAGTTTCCCATTGTCCTCACATTATCTCAGGGTGAAATTGTGGTTAAGTTCAGATAAAATGTTCAAATATCTGCTTAAACTTTTAACCTGTGAGAGCATACGTAGCAACTTTGTAACTTCCATTATAAAAGAGCTTACAAATAAATTCACAAAAGAGAGACAATGTTGAGCTGCCAAAATGTCATGGTTTATTATATCTGAAGAAATGTCATAATTCGGGCTGGAGAGATAGCTCAGCGGATAAGGCACTTGCCTCTGGTGTCTAAGGCCCTGGGTTCAATTCCCCAGGACCCATATAAGCCAGACCCACAAGGTGGTGGCCCTGGTGTTCTCTCTGTTTCTGTCTCTGTCTCTGTCTGTCTGTCTCTCTCTCTCTCTGTATCTCTCTGCTTGAAAAATAAATAAATAAATTATTTTTTTTAAAAAAAAGAAATGTCATAATTCAAACACTACAGACTGTATACACTTACAGTCAGATTCTATTGTAAACAGTGAAAACCACTGACTTCTTTTGCATTTTAGGACAAACAGAATCAAGGCAATGAAATGATGGCAAAATCTGTACTGTTAAAGTTTTTACCCTTAGATTAGTCTTTCTTCTTTGACTAAGTAAGCATTAAGACATCATTTGTGGACAAAAAAAAAAGGAGGAGGAAGAAATTTTGAAATGGTGTAACTCGTTTGCAACATTTAAAATTTTCTTTATATAGCAGACAACTGTGTAAGCCCAATATCTTGGTTACAGTATTCATAGTTACTGATTTCAGCTTTAAGGTACAACAGTTAAACATCGCACAGTTACAGGAGAGCAGAAACAGAGCCACTTAATGGGGTGACAAAAATTAATAGCAATTATTAGTGATTAGCAGTCGTCACCACTCACTAATAAAAAGACAGCATCTGAAAGCAGAATGTCAAACTCTAGATTTAAGCTTTTTTTCCCCTTTTTTCTTTGTTTTTGTTTTTCAGAGAAAATTCTTTAGCAGAGCAATATGTAGTATCAGTGCTAAAAGTTAGGGCTTTTCTTTTTTCCTATAAGAAACTCCAAGGATGGGTTGGAGAGATTGCTCAGTGGTTAAGGCATTTGCTGCCAGTGCCTGGGGCCCCGGGTTCAATTCCCCAGTACTCACATGGGCCAGACCCACAGGGTGGTGGCCCTGGTGTTCTCTCTATCTCTATCTCTATCTCTATCTCTGCTTGAAAATGAATAAATAAAATAGGAGTTTTTTGTTTTTTTTTAAACTGGGGAACTGGTTTGTCCAAGAACCATGCTCTTTGATTTGGGACAAGACTAGAAAAACAAAAGAACATGGCCACATGCTGCTCCTTTTTTCCCAGAGCACAACACTTTTTAAAAAATCATTTCACATCTCTCTATTATTATTTTATCTATGTATGTGTCTATGTCAGCGGAGTTGAGACAGGGTCTCTTGCCAGTGTCAATGAGTCTGGTGCTGAGGAATTGAACCCAGGCTGGCAGGCTTTGCAAGCCATTGCCTTTAACTGCTGAGCCAGCTCTCCAACCTCTTCCCCTTCTCCCCTCAACACTTTTTGGAAAGGGTCAAGCAGTACAAAATAAGAAGTCTCCCACCAGGGAGGATCAGAGCTACTTTATATGCACAGCAGTTGTTACCTCACAGGAGGCTGGTGCCATTGAACAGACTGGTCCTTCTGCCTTGATAGCACAGTTCCAAACCTTGCATTGGTCCCCTGGGTGTCATGTGCCCAGGCCCCACCTGGCTGGTGTCCTCAGTGCTTGTCTCACAACTCTCTGACAACCTTCTGTGTTTTGCAGAGTGGGGAGCATTCCTTGAGTCTGACGTGGAAGCCCTCTGCCACCAAGGAGCCTCCCAGGATGTCTGCCTCCCCGGAGGGCCTGAGTATGAGCAGAAGAATTCACAACATGTCAGTGGATGAGTGTTTCCAGTCTCGAAGCACTGTCCTCCAGGGGCAGCCCTTTGGGGGGATTCCCACCGTGCTGTGCATCAACTTGATCTTATGGGTGGTAAGTCTTGGGCCCCTCAGGGCCACACAGTGAGGTCTCAGCCAGGATGAAGGTTTAAACCATCACGAGGGATACAGTGTATGTGCCCCTGGTGGAGGTGGGGGGGGTACACCAGCCACAGTGATGGGAACAACCCGAGTGTCAATCCTGTCTAGGTGGCCCAGATGGGAAGGCCTGGGGGGGGGTTAGGGAAACATTCAGGATCCCTGGGGTTCTCTCCTAAGAACTGTCAAGGAAAAGCCCACCTGGCCAGCGTCTTTGAACCTTCTGTCCCTGTCATTCGGCAAACTGACCACCCACTCCATACTGGGGAGCTGCTGGAGCTGGGAATGCTGAGTTGAAAGGGATGGTTCCTTTCATGACAGAACTCACCATCTGGTGGAGGAGCACCCTGGGGACTTCAGGAACAGGGTCTTCCCCATGGGAATGCAAAGAGCCCACCCAGAGGAAGGCATCTGAGAACTTTGCAGCTCCATATTGCTTTTCTGGGTCTGCAGGTTGTCGTTTTTGTTTACTCCTTCCTACGGAAAGCTGCATGGGACTATGGGCGCCTGGCTCTGCTGATACACAATGACAGGTGAGGTGGAGTCAGGTGGCTGAGCCCCTTACCCCCTTGGGATGTAATGCCCCGATGCCCAAGCGGCAACAGGTGCCTTGTCAGCAAATGGCCTCCTGGCTCCCGCCTCTGCCCTGCCCTCTTTACACGATGGGAACTTGGAGGACAACCATATCTGGGCACAAGGCCACATTTTCCTCTGGTCTCAGATTTCTGGGTCCCATGGCTGGACTCCCAAGGCGCACTGTATGCCTGGTGGCAGCAACAGCTCTGTCTGCCCAGAGCCGAGGCATCCTGCAGCTCTGAGGCAGAAGCAGTGGAGATAAGGCGGGCAGGCAGGTGCCTGAGGCCTTGTCTCCTTTTCCACCTCCCTGTCACCCCTCCTGGCTGGCAGCCTGACCTCACTGATCTATGGGGAGCAGAGTGAGAAGTCATCTCCCTCAGAGATTTCCTTGGAGGTGGAACGAAGGGACAGGGTGAGTACTGGGAACCGCAGAGGCCCTGAGGGAGCTGGGTGCTGGGCAGGAAGTCATGGGGCACAGAGCAGGGCTGAGGCAGAGACTGACAGTCAGCCAGGCTCTCCATCCCTAGCAGTGGGAGCTCGGCTCTCTCAGTATCTGCCTAATGCTCTTGAAATCAATTACAAATGCCCTCTATGGCCTGGTGGATCTATTTCTTGACCTTCTTGTCCGTTCTGTCTCTTCCAAACTCTCCACCCCTCAGCACATTGATCTCCTTGACCCTCAGCAGTACCAACTCTCCCGTCGTAGGGCCTTTCCCATGATCTTCCCTCCCCCCTTTCTCTGCGGTCCTCTCCCCCTTTGTTCAAATTTCAGCTCAGGTACCACTTCTTCAGGGTGTCCTGACCTGGACTTCTTGGGTCCAAAAGTTCTGTTTTATCATCTCTTTCATTAATATCCTTAACTGTCTGTCATGACCCCTCATCCACATGATCAGTTTCCTGTGTCTGATTGGGAACTTGGTGTCACTGATTCCCCATGTCCCAGCGTTCGGCCCAGCCTGTACTGTAATTAACATGATACAGATCTGTTGCATAGGGTAAGTAAGCAGAACCATATTCCTTCCACCATCACCCCTCCAAGGAACCAAGTCATCCTTTGGCCAGGCTGTGCCCCATTCAAAGAATGAGGCCTCCAGCAAGTCACCTGTCTGTCTCTTTGAGGCTCAAGGAAAGACAGTAACACACACCTGCCTCACAAGGTGGCACTCAGGTTAATTTTCAGACACATGGCTTTATGTGTTTTACAATGACAGAAAGATTATTTTTTTAATCTAAGAAGAAAGTTGGGAGTGGTAACTCACACCTATAATGCCAGCACTTGATGGGGGCAGGAATAATTACCCTGTTTGGAACCAGCTTGGGCTACATAGTGAGTTCCAGATCATTCTGGGCTATGGTGTGAGACCTTATAAATCTGAGAAGATAAATCACATGGCATCCATGTGGGCAGAACGTGGAAATTCTCTTAGACCAGAAGGACAAGGGCAGGGAGGTGGCCCCTCCAACAGCCCAGCCTACAGGGGCTCTCAGCCAGGAATAATTTCCACTAGAGTACCTTGAGCAAATTGGGCGTTTATTTGTAATTAATAATTTGTACTGTTTATTTGTGTGGAGGATGACCACTGAGAGAGGTTTGGGGCACTGACCACTGTTACTCTTAATCTCGTCAGCCGAGGTAGCGCCTGGGGACCTGGGTCCTTGCTAGGAGTCAGGGGGAAAGGAGAGAGTGTCTTCCTCCTGGGCCACTGTTCAGTTACTGAGTTTTCTGAGTGACTTTTGGCTTTAGGGACTTCGTGTTAGCCACTTTTTTATAGCTGTGAGAAAGTACCTAAGGAAAACAACATAAAGAACGAAAGATTTATTTGGGCTCACAGTTTTAGAGATTTCAGTCGGTGGTGAGCTGATGCCACTACTGTGGGCCCAAGGTGATGCTAAAACATCATGCGGAGGAGTAAGTGTTCAAGCAGAGCCACTCACCTCATAGCAACCAGGAAAAGAGAGGAGAGAGAGAGAGAGAGAGAGAGAGAGAGAGAGAGAGAGAGAGAGAGAGTCATTCAAGGACAAAATCTATTCTTTAAAGGCACACCCCCATTGACCTAATTCCTCCAACTAGGCCCCAACTCCTAACCACCCATTCAGCTGTGGTTATCCCTGGGTAGACCCATTGATGAAGTTAGTGCTCCCACAATACCATCACCTCTCAATAGTGCCAACTGAGGACCAAGCCTTTAACACATGAGCCTTTTATATCCCAACTATGACAGACTTGAAAGGTGGGCCTTATGCCCAGGGAGCCCAGACTTTCCTCTCTCATCTGCCTTCCCTTGATGCTTCCTGTGAGGAAGACCTCTCTCCAATCCCCGAGGCTTCTGAGGACTGTCAATCAAATGGACCTGCCTGGTTCACAGAAGAAAGTGCACATGATTGAAATGGGCCAATCAAGGGTAAAAGCCTTGTCCAGGGTGTTGCTAAACCCAGAGGTTTTGTGCACCAGGGCACTAGATACCAGCTCTGGGGGCTGCCAGAGCTCTGGCCCCGGCCCACACCCATGTCATGGAAAGTCTTCCCAGGCTGAGTGCCTCTCAAGGTTCCCCATAACCTTTCTGAGCTGAGGCTGCTTTCCCCCCACTCAGAAACTCCAGACAGCAAGACCCTAGAGAAAGGCCTCTGATGGAACAGGACCTCAGATGAATGAGTTGAACCCACGGCAAGCTGGTTTTACATCATAGGGTCATGTGGATGTCAGTGTGGGGAACTTCATTACAACTGCTCCAGGCACAGCTGCACCCCCAGAGTCCGGCACTGGCAGCAGGACCTTTTTGGAGCCTCTTCTCTGTGCTGGTTTTGTTCTCAGAAAGGCTGACTGAAGAGGTGGCATCAAAGATGGCACCAAGCGGGGCAATGGCTTGACATGTAACGTGATTGCTACACAAGCATGAGGACTTGAGTTCAAGTCCCCAGCACCCACATAAAATCCAAGTGTGGCATTCACCTATAATCCCGGAGCTGTGGAGGCAAAGACAGGAGTGTTTCTAGGGATAACAGGTTAGCTAATCCAGCCAAATGAGGGAGCTCCAGGCTCAGGGAGAGACCCCGTCTCAAAAGTAAACTGGAAAGTGATTAAAGAAAGCACTGCCAGGCCTTTGGCCTCCACATGCACACGCACGCTCCACCCATGTACGACACATATACACACATGCACATGTAAAATAAAATGAGGACATCAAGCCACTGCAGGGTTTGTGGCTCTTACTGTGTTGCAGGAACTTAGAGAGAGAGAGACTCTCCTAACAAATATATCCATCCCCTTAGGCGAATTTTAACTGGTCCCTTTTGGGTCATATTCCCATTGGCCATCTGGTTATTGATGGTAAATTCCTAATTGATGGACAGCCCACTGGACCACAGAAGGTAGCAACAAGTGACAGAGAAAACAGAAGATGTCCCTCTGGTCCTCCTTCCAAGCCCCGATTCCTGCATCAGAATGACAAGGATGTCCCCTCACTTCCAGGGACACATCTCCCTCAGCAGTCACCTAATTCCAGAATATGTTCTGGGGAAGTAGGTCTCTTCTGGGCCCTGCCCCTGTTGCCCCAGATGACTGTGGCCTGGGTCCTCATAGCCAGGCAGGGTGGGTTGGAGCTGGCTTTTCTCACAGTCTCTCTCCTCTCTCCCCAGGGCTTCTGTGCCTGGTTCTTCAACAGCATATCCATGAAGTAAGTGCCACTCTCTGGGGGCATGTGACAGTGTTGCCTGGTGGTGGGAGCTATTAGAGATATAGAATGTCTCCAAAGTTAGCAAACCTCTGCAGGATGCTATCTGAGTGTTGGATCCCAGTCCTCCCTTCCTGCATCACCCCATGCAGGCAAAGGGACCTTTCCCAGGGGACAACTGGTGAATGGGATTGGACTGCTGTTAGTCCCAAGAGTACAAGATGATTCTGTGAACTAATGCTAGGAAAAGGAATCCTTTCTGCCATGCTCTTTTCTTGGTTTCTGCGTCCATCCTCATCATACTTGTCAAGGGAGGTCAAATTGAACAGAAGGGCAGACTTCCTGTCTCTGAGTCAGGGCTACAGAGGCACGACCTGGTAATCCTTGCCCACTTTATCTTCTGGATTTCCGTAGAGTCAGACTCCAAGACACATGTTTCCTTTCAACTCCCCAGTACCAGCCAGATGTTTCAGCTAAGCAGACATGTATTAGAGCTTCAGTTATGCCCTTAGTGCAGGGACATGCAGGCACACACATGTGCACACTCATAATACAGATATACACATTCCACGCTCATTCATACAGGCATGTACACACATGTGCACATATATGCATATAGGCATCTACATGCACACACTCATGCCTATAGGCATAAATACGCATGTGCACACTCACACAGGCAAGAGGGAAGGGCAGTTGGGAGGAATGGGTCCATCCAAGCTTTTAGGAAAGGATAACCTAAAAGGAGTTTGAGACTGACTTTCTGAGTTTTTCTTCATTATTCTTTGTTTTAAAAAATACCGGGATGAGTACTAAGATATACAGGATCCCTTGCCACAAGGACTAATACAGACAGCCCACGAAGGAGGATATACAACTGATCAGGGATGGGGAGGGGGGGGAATTGGGGAAGTCGGGATAACAACGCATGGTTTGCCCACTAAATAATGTAACTTATTATGGACAATAAATATTAAAGTTAAAAAAAATAAAAAAAATATTTTATTTATTTGAGAGAGAGAGAATGGGCATACCAGGGCCTCCAGCTTCTGCAAATGAACTGCATCTGGCTTTATATGGGCACTGGGGAATCGAACTCTGGTCCTTCTGCATTGCAGGGAAATGCCTTAACTGCTAAGCCATCTCTTCAGCCCTCTTCATTATTCTTGACACATCAATAGGTATTCCTAGGGAGAGAAAGAAAATATGCCATGAGGAAGTAGGATGCATGAAAAACACAACAAAACTTCAGGTGACAGGTGTCCCTGTGTAGTATGAGATCATGGAGCAGGATTCAAGTTACTGTGCTCCTGCACATCTGGGGGTGCAGCTGGTGGTGTGTGCATGTTTGGACTTGTAGGTCAGTGGGATGGTCAGCATGCATGGTTCTGTGTGTCCTCTGTTCCACATCCACCCACATAGAGGCCCCTATCAGTGGGGTCCCTCCATGGGAACACGTCATCCAGGAAGGCAGGAGGGTGGGGCACCCTGTAGGAGCAGTGCCATCGATGAAAGCTAAGAGTGTTTACTGAACAGGAACAGATCAGCCAGAGCCCTGTGCAGTCTGTTTGGCAAAACAAAGGCTTACAAGGCTACACATCCTTCAGAATGAGGCAGTTAGTGTTCTGTGCAAAGAGCACTTGGAAAATAGAGGAGGAATTCCCACCGAGGGTTCAGGAAAAGTGTGGTTTTGAGCTGGGCCTTGAGGGATGGAAAAAATCTCAACAGAAGTGATACAGAGTCTACATCCGAGGTAAAGGAGAGAGAATGTTCCCCTGGAGGGAAACAGGGAAGAAAGTAATGCCAGGGAGGTGCTTGGTTTATTTTAGAGTAACCGACACACACTTGAACCTGGTTGGAGCTTAAGGGTGTGGAGAAAGAGGGAAGTCCAAGGAAGAGAGAAGGGCATTAAAGACAGCAAATCTTGAGAAAGTGGGTGGAGGGAGGAGATTAAGGCACAGAGAGAATTCACTGAGCTCAGGTGGATGGCGAGTGGGTAGAAGGTCACATTGTAGGTGGCACTGTAAAGAATGATGGGAAGAGGAAATAGACCCAGTGCTAAAGAGAGGCTCCTGACCCCGGAAGGAAATGCTTGTGGTCTCTGTCTAGTCCAGCCCTCTGCTCTCTTTACCTGAGAACCCCCACACACCTCATCTACACAGCTCAGACATGATTTCTATCATGAGATCAAATCTGACATCCCACACCTTCAACAAAAAACTTCCCTGCTCCCACACTCAGCCTCCTCATGGGTTCACATAGACCCCATTCTTGGACTTAATTCTCAAATCCTGGGCAGGAAGTATTTTAACTACTCACAAATTCTTTTTTAAATTCATGTTCTTAAATGGAGATATTGAAAACCCTGAAGATGTGTTTTTTGTCATAGTGTTTAAAAAAATCTCAATCCTGGACTAGATGCTAAAAGTTGCGTACAACTTATAAGCCTCTACAGAAGGCAAGAAGGTCCCACCTCTAAATACAGTAGGACTAAGTTTCAACCGTCTTAAGTCACAGTGGGCATCAAACTCCATCCTGGGTTCGGGAGGGAACAAACTATTTTCAAACCATACCAGTCACCAAGACAAACCAGCATAATAAGAAACTAATATTAACCAAGATGCTTAATTAAACATCATCTTGGGTTTGATGAGATCATAGGCGAATTATTTTCTGTTTTCTTTATTATTATTTTCTTTTCTATGAGGATTGCTGCTTTTATCTTTGAAAATGAAGCAGAACACACATAAAATGCACAAAAAGTGATACAATGCACCATGCAAAACCTATGCCACCACCATCCAGATCCAGAATTAGAACACTGTAACCCCAGGAAGTCCCCTCACCTCACCTCCCAATATCCTATCCCCTCCCTTCTCTCCACACTGTTCTAATTTCTTACTCTATGGTTCAGGGTTGTCTATTTTTTAAGCTTTTGCATGAAATTATACAGTATGTGATGCATATGCCTGGCACCTCTCTCATGACTGTGTTGATGAGGTTCAACTATGAGTCATTCATTTAAAAAAATTTTATTTATTTATTTGCAGAGAGAGAGAGAGAGAGAGAGAGAGAGAGAGAGAGAGAGAGAGAGAGAGAGAGAACGGGCATCCCAGGGCCTCCAGCCACTACAAATGAACTCCAGATGTATGCACCACTTTGTGCATCTGGCTTTACATGGGTACTGGGGAATTGAACTTGGGTTGTTAGGCATTGCAGGCAAGTGCCTTAACTGCTGAGCTATCTCTCTAGCCTGAGTCATTCATTTTTAACACAGTCCTAGATGCATCTCACATTAATTGATTTTTTTAAAAGTTTTGTGGGATGTTTTGTTTGTTTTCGGATTTTTTTTTTGAGGCAAGGTCTCATTCTAGCCCAGGATGGCTTTGAACTCATGGAGATCCTCCTACTTAAATCTCTTGAGTGCTGGAATTAAAGTCATGTACCACCACACCCAGCAAGATTTTTTTTGAGGCAGGGTCTCATGTAGCTTAGGCTGGTCTCACACTTACTATTAGCAGAGGATGACCTTGAACTCTTGATTCGCCTGCTTCTACCTCCCAAGTTCTGGGGTGACAGGCAGGCACCATCATATCTGGCTTTGATTGACATTTGAACTGTTTCCAATGAGGTCTGTTATAATAATGCATCCATGAGCTTTTTTACCCATTCCCTTGATGAATATGTCACATATCTCTGTTGGATGTAATCTAGGATTGGAATTCCTAGGTCATAGAGTGTAACATACATTCAGTTTCAGTGGATAAGAACAGCTATTCTCCAACATGTCCATGCCCCTACCAGTACTTCATATTGTCCAACTTTCTTTAGACATCCAGACATTCCCTGTGAATTTAGGGAATTAAAACAAAGAGCTTTATAAATAGGATGCATCTGTCAGTGGTTCTTGGTTCAGTCCTGGAGCATGATGAGCACAGAGTGTTTGCAGAAGGAATGGAAGGATGGGGGTGAGGAGATGGCCCAGTGGTTAAAAGTGCTTGCTGCATAGTCTTGACAACTGGTTTTCAAATCCCCAGTACCCACCTATAGCCAGATGAAAAGTGGCGTGTGTGTGTCTGTGTGTGTGTATATGTGTGTGTATGTGTGTGTGTGATGCTAACACGGATACAGCAATGGGAGGCAGAGTCGGGTGAATCCCAAAGCTTGCAGGCCAGCTAGTCTGGTATTTGCAGCAACAAACAAGAGAGACTGTCTCAAACAAGGTAGAAGTTGAGGACTGACACTCCAAGGTGTCCTGTGATCTCTAGACATGTGCTATATGTGCATTCCCCGAGAGAGAGAGAGAGAGAGAGAGAGAGAGAGAGAGAGAGAGAGAGAGAGAGAGAGAGAGAGAGGAATGAAAGGGTAACCAGGGCTTAGTTCACATAGGCTCTGGGTTCCTTCTTGTGCACCTGTGACATAGTCGCTCTCTGAGGTATCTATGACATTCACTGACATACACTTCAGCACATCCAAGGCAAGAAAGACAATAATTCCCCCCCCAAGTTATATGTTTTTCCCTCTGTCCCCTACAAGCAGGGATATGCTGGTAACTGAGGAATGTTTCTGATTGTGCCTCTTCCAGGGACCAGGATCTCATCAGCAAGTGTGGGGAAGATGCTCGCATCTACATCATGTTCCAGTACCACCTCATCATCTTCGTGCTCGTCCTCTGCATCCCCTCTCTGGGCATCATTTTGCCCGTCAACTACATGGGATCTGTTCTGGGTAGGCGTCATCTGGCTTTTAGCCCTGTCTTTGGAAAACAGCTGTCATACAAACCCAGACAAGTCATGCTGCAGTTCTCTCTTGTGGAGAGTGGAGATGATGCAACCTTTCTTGACCTGTACCTGAGGCCTGGGGCATCACATGGAGTTCATTCTGGAGCTGTTTACTCATGTCCCCAGGCCACACCCAGCCAGGTGTTTATAGAAGCCCTGGCAGGATGCACAGTGCACTGCAAAGGCCCTAACCCTGACTTGTCCCCACACTGTACATGCACTTTGTCTTATAGGACTTCTGTCCACAGTCATTGTCATGGGGTAACAGTGTGAGTGAAGGCTTGGCTTCCTCAATAGAAAATTCCTGGCTCCACAACTTTTGTCCATTTCTGCTCCCCAGAAAATACCTTCACCAAGCTAATAAATTATTTATTCTTATATTTGGCAAGTCAGTTTCCTCCACTGTCTTGGGCATTGGGAGAGAGGTATATTATGTGCCTGAAACACAATGAGCACTCAGGGAATGGAAGTTGTATTTCCTTTGGAATTACAGGAAGGACAGAACTATGGGAAGACTGGTGTCCAATGGTACCTTAAGTGTCTTAGTGGCAGTTCTACCTAATTCCCCCAATTTCCACCTGTTTCTTTTCAGCCAGATGTGGACTTAATGAATTCATTGTATCACATTGAGTGTCGTCCTACCCACCACCAGAGTCAATGACTTCTGATGCTTATCTTTCTGGATTCCCATCTGTTGTAGTCAGCCACACACAGCTGGGATGAACCTCCAAACCAGTCAGTTATGGGAGGAAGGGATTTATTGAAGTAACAGATAGATCCAGGGGAGTTTCCATAATGGCAAAAGAGGCTGGCCGGCCCCCTTTCACAGGCCGAAACAGAGAGAGAGAGAGAGAGAGAGAGAGAGAGAGAGAGAGAGAGAGAGAGAGAGAGCGCTAACAGATCAAGTTGACAACAAAACTTAACCATCACACCATCCCAAGCACTTATGTGTGGGCGATGGTAGTGCATTGCAGGAGTTACAGACATTCTACAAAGCCTGGAGGCTTAATGTACATATCCAGAAGGATTTTCTCAGTTTGAATGAGGCAGAATCCCATTTTTCTGGAGTTTAGAGTCCTTGTTGGGATTTTGGCCGGTACTGCTAGCATCATCATTTTGCTCATGGCTGCTCAGCCAACTAGTTCTTTCATCCAGCATTTGCCAGATGCTGGAACATGCCAGTCATGCTTTGGGAATTCCCTGCAGGCACCTGGTCTCACTTTACAGCTGATAGCCTCAATCAGCACTACCCAGGAGGAGGATGTTTTTGTTGGAAGTTGAGGAAAGTCTGGGGTCCAGAAGGAAAGGCAGGATGTGGGCAGGTGTCTCTAAGCCCAGGTGTTAATTCAGAAACCTTCAATTCTGCCCCTGAGAGTCTAGGAAGCCAGGCTCAAGGTCAGCCCTTTCTTCTCTTTCAGATTGGAATAGCCACTTTGCTCGGACTACCATTGTCAATGTCTCTACAGAGTAGGTACCTGATCTTCTTACCTTCCGTTCTACTGTCTGGGAATTGGTGGGGAGGGGAGGGCCAGCGTGTTGGTTTGTGGTATGGGCAGGCACTTCTGTGAGGATGAGGCTGGCCTCCCTTGGAATCCAGGTCCTGAGTGGGATGTCAGAAATTGCATTCTCCTGGTGAGACAGGTCTCTTGGTACCTCAGTGTCCCCATCTGTTGTTAGTGAAGCTACCCAAACTAGCACCCTTTGAGAACTGGATGAACAATCTTATTTGTTTAGTGTGTCTTCCTCAAGATGCAGAGACCCTGCTGGTGGCCTGGAGCCTGGGGCCCACTCAGCGCTGCCTACCCAAACAGATCCCATGTAGTTGATGGGTAAAGCGATGCCTAGAGAGGGCGTGCAGAGGATGATGAGGTGGTGAAGGTTTAAGATGACATCTCCCTGTCTACCTGGGCTCAGGTGATATAAGTGAATGAATCATGGACCTGCCACTTGCCTCTCCGATGTTTAAAGTGGAAGGACTGAGGAGTCATATGACAGGCTCTCACTCACTACTGACGTTCACTGGCCATGGCTCCCTTCCCCCTCAGCTCCAGGGCCTGGGCAGCAAATCACTGCAGAGTGTGTTCTCTGAGCCCCATCCTGCTCCCAGGCCAGGAGCCTAAGGTTCTGTTTCAACATTAGCCAATCTGATTGGTGGCCAGATCAACCTGTCCTGAGCCAGATGTGGACCTGCCTGTCCATGCTGAGGCCCACAAGGTGGTTGGTTTGGCCAACCTCCTGACTAAGCTGCATAAACATTTTTTCTTAGAATGTGAGATTCACCCCTCAGCCCCTCCTCCTGCCTCTGCCCTTCTCTGTAGGCTTTGGGCAGGCTAGTTCCACCAAAGCTTTCCTATTAACAGAATGGGTCATGGCATCTCCTCCCCTGACCCACTCCAAGCTTCCAGCTAGATCAGAGCTACCAGTACCATCCTAGGCCAGTCATTCTGAGGTGCCTCCCTCTTCCCAAGAATTAAGATTCCCATGGATCAGCAGAAAGCCTTTATGACTCCATTCCTCAGAGAGCTGGAATGTTCCTTAGAGACACCTGGAGTTGGTTCCCTGCAGACACTGAATGGCCAGGCATCTACTGGGGAGAGGCACGTGGCACTTTAGGCCCTGGGACAGGAGGGAATATGCAGGGCAGACTTGCTCACTTCAATCCCCATCACCCCAGCCGGCCCTGCTTCCAAACAGTAGCTCTGGCCTTGGGCTAGCACCCTGTGAGTCACAGGCAAGGTGGAAACATGGCCTGAGAACCCCTAGCCCTCCTACCAAAAGGAGGCAGAACTCCCCTTGGCCTACAGATAACCCTAGTCCCTCCTCACGTGGCTTGCTACGCAGCTGTAGAGTGAAGTATCCAAGTACACAGGCAGGCCTCCTTTCCCGGGTGAAATGAAGACGATCAAAAGACCACCTTGTAGGACTCTGGGGGTCTAGTGAGAAAATTCACATAAATGGCCTGGCCCCACCCCCACCCTGGATCTGGTCCATAGGAAGCCCTGTGGTGAGAAGGGGGCCAGGGCCCCTATGGTGATGGGAAAGAGAGTCTAGGGACACTGTGGTCATGGGGAGGGATCTCTCGAGAAGCCCATAGCACATGTGTCTCCTGTCCGTGCCCCTGGCAGGAGTAAGTTCCTGTGGCTGCACAGTGTCTTCGCCTTTCTCTACTTCCTCACCAACTTCGTCTTCATGGCTCACCACTGCCTGGGGTTTGTGCCCAAGAAGAACCTCAAAGTGAGTAAGCGCATCCTCCCAGCCTGACCCACCCTGGGCAGGGGTCTCCTGAGCAGCAGCAAGCCCCTGCTTATTTTACCCCAATACCTTCTCCCACCCTGACCCTCTGCCACCTTGGGAATTCCAGCAGCTGCTGTGAAGCGTGGAATTTTTCCAGCCTGGGGAGTGTTAGTGGTTGGGAGCAGTTTCTCCCATCTTCCTGTTCACTGACTGGAAGCTGTACTTGGCGATCTTACGTCTTCATCTCTTGACCTCTGTGTCCCCCTGAGGCCAGGAGAAAGTACTCTGGCATTCTTAGTATTTGAGGCAGGCTTGCAGCCTTTGGTAGACAGAGAAGAACACCAAGGGTCCCTGATGACCTTCCAGGCCAGCACCCTGAAAGCTGCTTCTCCACCCTCAGCCTGTCAGGGTTCAGTGGAATGATTAGCTAAAGGACTGATTAGCTCTAACCCTCCCCAGTGTGTAAATCCACATGCCCTCTGGCTACTCTAGGCACTCCACACAGCCAAGCATGAAGGCTGGGGTACCAGCCACCAGCTACTTTGCCTTTCCTCATTGTCACCATCTCTTGCAGTATTTTCCCCAGACTGTTGTGAGATTGGCTCAGAAAGACATCACCCATGCACGGAATAAAATAAGAAGTCTGAGGGAAGTGCCCCCAGTTCTTCCCAGTGTTGCTGTCAGTCAACTTTCTGTTACTATCATAACATACCTGAAGTGATCAACTTAAAAAAGAAGAAAGGTTTATTTTGGTTCACAGTTGAAGAGGCTTTCTTCTGTGTTCAGTAGGCACCATTGCTATAGAGAGACAGTACCTCATGACAGAAACAGATAACAGAAGGAAACTGCTTATCCAATGGCAGCATGGGAATGGAGGAAGAGGAGGGGCTGAGATCCCACAGCCCCCTCTGAAAGCACACCACCAGTGATTTAAAACCTTGCACCATCAAAGTTTCCACTACCTTCCCACAGCTGGAGGACTAAGTCTTTAACACTTGGGCCTTTGGAAAACATTGTAGCTTGGACTGTCCCCAGACTGTAGCATCTGCTCTCCTCACAACTCCTGAACCCATCAAATATCTGGGATTTCGCTGGAAATCTGAGGCTTTACTTTGGAACCATGGGAATTTCAGGGATACCAGAAGTCACTATAGGACTGCAAGAGGGGTACCCAGTTGCCCTTCCCAGTGGGGGAGCTGTGGTACTGCAGCCAGGCCCTGGCTTTCCCTGTGTGACCTTAGCTGCCGGGCAAGGGTGCCCAGCTTGAGCACAGGATAACTGAGGCCTGATCTGCTGATCTCAGGGCTGTGTGATGTGGGCACTTGGCTTGCTTGGCAGGAGGACCCTGGGCATCAGACAACTGGTGTGAGCAGAAGCTCTGCTCCCCAGGCACTCTGGACCACCAAGGAACTTAGATATCTGCTGTTTCTGTGCAAACGCTGTCCTCTCCCCTCCCCTCAGGTCACAAGGACACTGATGATCACCTATGTGCCAACTGATATCCAAGACCCAGACATTGTCATTAGGCATTTCCAGTAAGTGGGGTGGGTGGACCAAGGTATGCATTGCCTCTTTCCAGTTCTCACATGGGTGTGAGTTGGCACAGGATAGTGGGGCCAGGGAAACCCTGCCTGGACTCAGCCAGTTTCTCAGAGTGCAGAGGGCCACCACAACTGTAGCAGAGTTCGAAAGTAAGAACTCCCTGCACAGCATGGGGGAGAGGCCCAAGGGACCACTTTCCCTTTCCTTGCGCCTTCAGCTACTTGGCCTGGAGCCCCATTTCCCAACAGTCTCAGAGCACAGCATCTCCGCACCTTTTTGGTGGCCCCAAGTCCCAGGCTCTATGGACTGTGTTCATTATCTATCTTCCCTGGCCTCTGTCCTGTCCTGAGCCATCTAGGAAAGATGCTACAAGTCTCAGTTGACCATAGTTCAAACCTTGAAGGTAGCTGAACCATGGGGACAAGAACGAGTGCTCTCATCCTGAGACGCGGGAACCCTAGGCAACTGAGCCACCCAGCCCTCTAGACTATCACACCAGGCAGAGGCTGAGGATGGCACAACCCAGCTCCCCAGGCTGGCTAAGCATCTGTATTTGTGGCTGCAGCGAGGCCTATCCAGGATGCGTGGTGACCAGAGTCCACTTTTGCTATGACGTCAGGAACTTGATTGACTTGGATGATCAGAGGTGAGATCAGGGCAGAGCCTGGGGGGATCTGGGGTGAGGGTGCAAGGGGAAGATGGGGCTCTACTGGCCACTGACCAGAATACAGTCCCACTGTTGCCCACTGCTGACAGGCGCCATGCCATGAGGGGCCGGCTGTACTACACGGCCAAGGCCAAGAAGAGTGGGAAGGTGATGATCAAGACCCACCCCTGCTCCCGCCTGTGCTTCTGCAAGTGCTGGACCTGCTTCAAGGAGGTAACTGGCAGGAGGGCTGGGATCCGCGGGGAAGGGCTGGTGTCCCTGGGGCTTCAGGTTTGTCCCCTCTCTACCTGCACCCTCAGACCTGGGACCCATTCACATCTGTTCCAGTCTTGCAGAATGCTGTTTCTCAGCTCCTTTTTCATGTGCCCTGTGTCCTGGTAGACATGCAGAGGAACTAAAGTCTTGCTCAGGTCCCCTCAAGGAGAACCAAGGAGGCTTCCTCTTGTCTACCTTCTGGTCCTGGACAGATGGACCAGAGGGAACACAGGCTCTAATAGGCTGCCAAGCTTCAGACTCCCAAGTGGAAGCAACAGGCTCCACCTTGACCCTCGACCCCTGGGGCTAGAGGGGTTTCCTGTTTCAGCCAGAGCAGATGAGTCCCACCTCCTACACAGCTATATATTCTACTGTTTCTCTGGGGTCTGTCCCCCAGGTCTGAAGTCCCCTCCCCTATGCCCTGCTGTGTCTCAGTGTCCTCAGATCTGAAGGCAGGGGCACACTGCACTGTGAGCCTATGGCTGCTCCAGCATGCCGAGGCCTTGGGGCCCGGTGAGGCCTGCCTGGTTCTGGTCTCCAGAGCTCTGAGGGTCGCTTCTCGCCCCAGGTAGACGCCGAGCAGTATTACAGCGAGCTGGAGGAGCAGCTGACGGATGAGTTCAATGCCGAGCTCAACCGTGTCCGGCTGAAGAGGCTCGACCTGATCTTTGTCACTTTCCAGGACTCGAGGATGGCGAAGCGGTGAGGGCCAGCCCTGGGTCGACCCCCACTTCTCTGACTCATTTTTCCTCCTTTCTCACCTCTTCTCCAGCCTGGAGAGGAGGGAACAAGCTTCCCCAGCTGGAAGATTCCATGTCACTTCCCGGAGCTTGGCTCTACCACCTCCCTTGGCTGGTCTCCAGGGCTGCCTGGCTCGGCTTCTCCTGCAAATGTCCTTGTCTTATAGACAGGTGGTCATCATGACCACCTTGACCTCTTGTTCCTCTTCCAGACCTTTCTAGGAATGATAGCCATGTTCCCCTCATTGCATACGTGTCATTCCTCTCCTACTACAAGTGAGAAGAAAGTCTGGAGAGATGAACCCTCCTTCTATTCACACCCTTTCTGCCATAGGCTTCCCCTAAATCATAGCTCAACAGCGCCCTCTCTCTTCTGCCCCAGTGTCTGGCAGTCCTTTCTCAACAGGGAGTGAATTAGGTCTATTCTAGAATGTTCTGGAACTGGACTAAATAGATGAGAACTCCAGAATGATATACTCACTGCCATCCAAGACTGTCCTCCCAGCTCCAAGGATAAACAGGGGTGTTAGTGTGCAACGACCCACCAAGGAATCCACGGACCCACACAGAATTGATCTCTAAAGGGTTGTGGTGATATGTGGAAGGAGGAGGGGTTCTCCTGGTGGAAGGACACGGAGTGGGATCCACCCACTCCAACCCTACAAAAGAATAGAGGACCAGTCTAGATTTTAGTCACAATGATTCACAATCCTCCAGATCACTTACACTCTCAGACTTAGCCTCTGTCCAATCCGATTACTGATACCCTATCCCCCAGAGCATGGACAAGGGACATATATGCTATTAATATTCATGTGTTGTATAAAGCAGTACTCCTATGCATGATAACACAATTTACTTCTTGAGACATTGCCAGTTGGCAGAAAAGATTTGAATGTTAATTGCAGCAGAATATGAATTCGAAGGTCAAGATGGGGTTCTAATCCTAGCATGCATCCCTCTCCCCTTCAGTTACATCTCAATTTAGGAATCTGTTCAATGGAGATTCGCTTTACACCAGTGAATGTAGGGCCCGGCCCACAGGAAGAACTCAAGCATCTGGAGCTACTGATGCTAAGATGAGGCTAGTGTTAGTAACGTCCTGTGACCTCAAGGACAAGTACGTCTGCGGGCCACCACTGCTGCCTGACGGAAGGCAGGAGCTGAAACCCCTGTGGCTCCTCTACTTGGAACAATCTAGGCACCCCGAGGCCCCTTCCCTCCAGACTCTGGGACTTAGCAACCAATCATCCCTAAGGTCCTGGGAGACATCCAGGGCTTCAAAAAAAAAAAAAAAACCCAGAAAAATATACTGCCTCCACTGATGGCTGTACAGCGACCCTAGGACCTTGCTTGTGACCTTCTGAAGCTCTTCTCTTGCCTTTAACCCCCATTCCCTCCCTTTCCCACCCCCGCAGCATCCGGGAGGATTACAAGTATGTGCAATGTGGCATGCACCCCCAGCAGTCCTCGGTGACCACTATTGTCAAATCCTACCACTGGAGGGTCACTCACGCCCCTCACCCCAAAGACATCATATGGTAAGCCTTTTCGGTCCCTTCTCTCCCTTGAGACTGAAGAGAGCTACAGGGCAGGGCCTCTCCTCTCCACTCTGTTGCCCAACACAGATTCCATGAGAACCAGGCCCAGACCTTTCCCTGCAGGGCTGTGCCATATGCTCCTGCACACCACAGTCCCTGCTCACCTCCAAACTCGTCCCCACCCTATGCATGGAAGGTGACCACCCTTGGAGAAAGTGCTCACCTATAGGATTTCTTCTGAGACAAATGATGTCCCTCAAGAAAGGCCCAGGGCCCACTGCATATAGGTCCAGGCCACACAGGCATACACAAAGAACAGTTGATCTCTCTCTGCGGGCTGGGACCTGGGCCTAAGGGTGCCTCCCCTCTACCCTCCCTCCCCAGGAAACACCTGTCCATCCGCCGCTTCAATTGGTGGGCCCGCTTTATCGCCATCAACACCTTCCTCTTCTTCCTCTTCTTCTTTCTCACCACGCCCGCCATCATCATCAACACCATCGACATGTACAACGTTACCCGTCCCATCGAGAAGCTGCAGGTGCCTCCTCTGCTCAGGCCAGGCCTGGGGACCCCAGGGAGATCAAAGAAGAACTCAGGCGAGGATGGGATGGGGGCCCAGTGGGACAGGGCAACGGAGCCCATACAGTGCCAGCATAGTGGAGGTGGAGTGGAGTGTGTCACTGGCAGGGTAGAGTGTCCTGTGTTCTGAATGGAATGAATGTGGTGCATTCATGGCCCATCTTCGGGGACAGGCTGGAGAGGAAAGGGAGGGTGGATGAGTGAGTTTGGGGTGAGTGGTCCAATCTCTGTGGGCTTAGAAGGCACTGTTAGATCAGGCCATTCATCCAGTATGGAATCCAGTATGGAGGCCCGGACAGGTATGAACAGCTCTGTTTCCTTCAAACTTTCCAGGATGAAAGATTCTGGTAGGGTAGAAGGTGAGATGCATCCCATCACAGCCTTGGAGAGAAGTGAGCCCTTTAACTCAGTATCTGCCTCCCCTCCTCCTGACACCTACAGCCTCAGTCTGTAGGAGCCCTCCCCAAGAAGTACTGGCCCAGCTCCCCAAATCCTATGAACTCAACGCGTTCTGATGAGCTGGAAGGCTCCTCTTCCCATAGTTTCCCGTCCCTATTCCCAGAGACACATGTGCACATGTACACATACACACACACACACACACAGATTCTCATGCACTCACACACATGCACACAAATGCATTCACACACACACCCATGCATTCACACACACACAGACTCACATATATACTCACACATGCACACACACATGCACTTATACGCACATAGACTCATATATACACTCACACTTGCACACACATGCACATACTCACACACACATGCATTCACATGCACACACACACATGCACTCACACACAGAGACTCACATATACACTCACACATGCACACACATGCACTAACACACAGAGACATATGCACTCACACACACATGCACTCACACACAGAGACTCACATATACACTCACACACACATGCACACACACAGATTCACATATACACACACACATGCACTCACACACACACACACACACACACACACACACAAGTGCAGCTACTCCACTTTTGCCCCATTTCTCAACTCTGCCATAGGCCCAGGTCATGTGCCTGCTGGATACCTCCTCTTCGCCCTCCTCCCCACACTCTCCTCCATATTCACACAGCACAGTTGAGGCAGTGATGTCTCTGAGTTGTGAAATGTGAGGGGTGGCAGCTGGCTCTGGTCAGAGGGTGAAGCCACAACCTCAGACTGTACCTGAGCACACTCCAGATGACATTGGGGTATCAGCTTCCACTAGGTTGACTCTTGATCAGGAAGGCACCCGAGAAAGGCCAGCCTCACTCTCCCATGAGCTGGAGGTAGAAGATGCAGCTAGGGGAGAACCAGAGTGGCCTGCAAGGGGAAGGGGCTTCTTGCACTGATGTCTCTCCTGCCCCCCCACCCTCTGCCCTTCCAGAGCCCAATCGTGACGCAGTTCTTCCCCTCCCTGCTTCTCTGGGCCTTCACAGTCATCATGCCTCTGATGGTCTACTTCTCTGCCTTCCTTGAGTCTCACTGGACCCGGTGAGTTGTGGACCTCCCGTGGTTCCCTATCTGGCTCTGTCCCCAGCCTCTTCCTCTTCCCTATCCTCCACCAGCCTGGTACTTGGACCTTCCATCTGGCCTAAACGTTAGAAGCGATATGAGATAATTTGACACCTGAAATCATCCCAAATGACCAATGGGCGTTTCATTTTTGGAGAGAGGGTCTGGGTTGTCTCTTGGCCTCTGGTAGTGAGTAATTGGGTAGAATATATTGACCATATCCCGAGTAAAGGGCAATGCTTTGACCTAAAGGCTGCAGTAGCTCTCAAAAGTCACTTCCTGTGCCCAAAGTTACTACTGTTTTGCAAAGTAGTAAACCAGAGAGTTTGTCCTAACAGAAAGCCTTACTGGTAAGCCAGAGAGATGGCTCCATGGTTAAAGGTGGTTGTTTACAAAGCCTAATGGCCCGGGTCTGATTTCCCAGTTCCCACATAAAGCCAAATGCATGAAGTGGTGCATGTGTCTGGGGTTCATTTGTAGAGGCAGGAGGCCCTGGCACACCCATAGTCTCTCTCAAAAAAAGAAATATTCTTTAAAGAATATTCTTTTCCTCTGGCCAACGCACACCTTAGGTTAATTACTGAGCTCCTCGGGGTTGCCGGTGCCACTGATAATGTGCCTTTGATGCTGAGATGTCAAGGCACATGTGTGCCTGTCCTCTCTTTCCTGTGCTAGGGACAGACATTACTAGTTGATCATGCAGTTCCTTCCTGCTGCTCCCAGATGCAGCGCAGTGCTCTGGGGAGAGGGCATTGGACTGAACAACGGTGGAGGGGTGGGTTCCTGGTCCAGCTAGCTTTCTCTCCCCTGGCTCTTTGTCTTAGGTTAGATCTCTGGTTTTTATGCCATCTTCCACACTGATGAACATTGTTTCCTTCCAGATCCAGTCAGAATCTGATCATAGTGAACAAGTGTTACGTCTTCCTGGTGTTCATGGTGGTCATTCTTCCCTCCATGGGGCTGACCAGGTACCTCACTCCCAGTTACCCCTATTCTGTTGGGCAGACTGAGCCCGGAGTTGAAACCTTCTCCAAAGGGGAGGAATGCAGCCATCCTGGGGTGGGGTGGGGGTTGAGAAGAGGGAAATGGCACTGGAGGAGAGAGAGCTTGCAGGAGGAGGTGGCTAAGAGGTGGCCTGGTATTAAGATGGAAGAAGGTAGTGTGACTGGTCAGTTTAAGCCAAACAAGGGCCTCTGGGGATTGGCAAGGGAGGATTGAAGGAAGGAAGTCAGGCAAAGAGAAGTTGAGCCCTAGGCCTTAGCACATGGATCCCTTAACTAAAGGGCTGGCTTTCTTCTTCCTTGTAGTTTGGATGTCTTTCTACGCTGGCTCTTTGACATCTACTATCTAGAGCAGGCAACCATCAGATTCCAGTGAGTACTCCAACAGAGACCTGGGTTTTTCTGTGTGTCCATGCAAGGGTGGGTGCATGCATCCTTCTGTGAATCCAGCACCCACACTGATCTCACTGAGGGGCAGGCAGGCACACGTAGATCCTCTCTTAGGAACCTCTTGGCCTTGCTGTGCTGTGCTCCTCTGGGATCCCTTCTTGGATTGGTTTTGTTCATCATTGTAGTTTCACAAGAAGTTACCACAAATTGTATGGGGGGGGCAGCTTCCATGGGTTCTTCAACCAGTTTCCTAATTGGTAACATTTTGCATGACTGTAATATAATACAAAAACCAGGAGCTTGGGCTAGGGAGATGTCTCAGTGGATAAAGGGCTTGCTGTGCAAGTGTAGCTGAGTTTGGATGGACAGAACCCACAGAAAGATGGACATTGTAATGAGCGCCTGTAATCCCAGCGTAACTGTAGCTAGATGGGAGATGGAGACGGGAAAATTCCCTTCAAGATTGCAAGCCAGCTAGCCTGGCAAGTGCAGTGGAGAACAGTGAGACACACCCGCACACACCAACCAAACCAGACAGGAGCCAGTCCTGAGTTGATTCTTCTGTCTCCAGTTTTGCACATACTCGAAGCGAAGTCTGTAAGTGCTCCAAATACATGGATTTGAAAAACACCAACTATATATAAATACATTTATCAAAATGTTTTAAAAATTAAGTTTTGTGACAGTCTTTAACGCATCAGTAAGAAAATAATGCACTTTAGGATTATGGATGTAGCTCAGTTGGTAGGGTCCTTGCCTAGTGTTCATAAACCCTGAATTCAAATATCAACACAGCATCAATCCAACATGCTGATATATGCCTATAATCCCAGCACTTTGGAGGTGCAGACAGGAAGATCAGGAATTCAGCGTTATTGGCTACATAGAAAATTCAGAGTCAGCCTTGGCTACATGAGACCCTGTCTCAAAAATCCTCATCCCATTACCAAAGATACTGTATTTAAAAAACAGGGTACGTTTTTGTTTTAAAGACATCAGTGTGAAAGCTGACATTATTGGAATAAGAACATGAACTTGGGGGTGGCAGGATCTTTGCCAAGGCAACATATGGGTCGTGTTGAACAGCTAGACATTGTGACTTATTATGATTACCAGTAGCGAAACTACTTGTAAACTAGTTTTCAAAGATACATTACAAATGGCATGTAACTTTCCATAGTTTGTTCTATAAAGCATTGGCCAGAATTCTCAGTTTTCTGCAACTGAATTGGCATTGTAATATTTTTTCCATGAGATAAATGGGTTCATCATTGGCTAAGTAAATATCTTTTTTTTTTTCGAGGTAGGGTCTCGCTCTAGCCCAGGCTGACCTGGAATTCACTATGTAGTCTCAGGGTGGCCTTGAACTCACGGCGATCCTCCTACCTCTGCCTCCTGAGTGCTGGGATTAAAGGCGTGTGCCACCACGCCCAGCTAGTAAATCTTCAATACAATTTGTATATGAGAAAGAAAAGACTTATAAATCTATGATACAATTTTGATACCATCAAGATCTTATTATATACCCTAGGCTGACCTTGAACTCAAGTCCCTCCTGCCTCAGCCTCCTGAGTGCTGGAATTACAGGTATATATCACCAGACTACACAGCAATAGCTTCTGTTCAATTCTAGCCTTTTTTGTGGTGCCAGGGATGAATTTCAGGGCCTTGCACATGCGAGGCAAATGTCTTCCACTGAGCTTCATTTCCAGCTCTTAAAAATGGTTTTTATGCTGTCTGTATTTGTGTGTGTGTGTGTGTGTGTGTGTGTGTGTGTGTGTGTGTGTGCGTGCGTGCGTGCAGGTGGATGCACATGTGTGTAGTGTGTGGGTGGGGATACCAGAGGTCAGTGTTGGAATTGCTCTTCACCTTACTTTTCTTGAAACAAGTTCTCTCACCAATTGGACTAGACAAGCTGGCCAACAAGCCCTGACAATCCTCCTGTCTCCACCTCCCCAGCCCTGTGATTACAGTGCCACCACACCTGGCATTTTATGTGGGTACTGAGAATACAAACTCAGGTCCTTATGCTTGTGTGGTGAGCACTTTACCCATGGAACCACCTCCCCAGTCTCAAAAATAATTTTGAAAGAGTTCTGAAGTGTGTCCAGGAGTTGGTGGCTCTCTCTTCAAGGACCTTACTTAACACAGTTCTGTAGATGGGGACACTAAGAAATAGCAGAGATGCTTCAGTCACCAAATTTTAAAAGCTTTTGAGGGCTGGAGAGATGGCTTGGTGGTTAAGGCACTTGCCTGCAAAGCCTAAGAACCTAGGTTCGATTCCCCAGTACCCACATAAAAGCCAGATGCACAAAGTGGCATAAGCATTTGGAGTTTGTTTGCAGCAGTAGAGACCCTGGTGTGCCCATTTTCTCTGTCTCTTTGAAAATAAAATATTTTGATAACTATATTTTGGTGTATATCTTTTGCAATCTTTTGATATCTTTTGCAATACATGTATTTGGTACACTACAGGTAGAGAAGTGTAGCTTGGCTGTTTAGGTGTCTGAATGACTCCCAGTTGAAGTTGGCCAGCCGCATGAGGTACATGTCTTTAGACGGCAGAGTTCTGGTCCTCTGTAATTCTGAAGCATGTCTAACACCCACTGTCATTTTGAAATGGTCATGAGCACAAATATGAGGCGTCAGCAATGGTTGTAATGGGATTTTAACTGCTGACAAAGTCATGATCGATATTATTCCTGGGTTTGTTGCCTACATTCTGAATGGAAGGAAATGCTCAATTTCAGTTAGAGATTAGTGACAATAAAGATGTAAATTCTTTTCTCACCCCCAGAATGTAGAGTCTGTGGGCCCAGGTCAGACACTCTCGCTTTGGAGCCAGCCAGGGAACACACCTCCTCATAGGCCCACCCCACACCCATATTTTTTGTAGTCCATCCACATGTCTGCTCAAAAGAGCTGCTTGTTAACTTTAATTGAATTCAGGAGATATGCTTGTAAGTTTACATGTGTGAGCACAGGTGTGCACACATGTACACACACACCAAGTCACCTGAGAACTGTATCTCTAGGTGATTTCATTATCTAAACATCAACGAGTGTTCTTGCATAGAGGAAGCTGCCTCTTGCCTCACTGGGTCACCATGATACATGGGGTCTACCATTGACAAAATGTCATTATGACCATATGACTGTTAATGGAACTTCTTTCTCTGTATCACTCCCTCTGCTGTTTTCATCTTTTTCTCTCCTCCTCTTCCTCCCTTCCCACATCTCTCCCCTTACCCTGGCCTTCCACTGCCTCCCATTCTCCTCCACTGCTTAGGTGCGTATTTCTGCCAGACAATGGTGCGTTCTTCGTCAACTACGTGATCACGTCAGCTTTGCTCGGCACGGGCATGGAGCTCATGCGCCTCGGGTCACTCTTCGTGTATAGCACACGCCTCTTCTTTTCCAGATCAGAGCCAGAAAGAGTCCATATCAGAAAGGTGAGGACCCACCTTCCCTTCCCTGAGTGCAATCCTCAGCTTTTCCTGGGAGGGCTCAGGAGAGGCCTTCTGGAAGAACCAGGGACCCAAATGGAGGCCTGGTGATCAAGTGGCTGCTTTCTGAACTTCAGAGTGGGAGGGGAGGCTGCCGGCTTGCTCCCAGGAGGAACCCCTAGAAGCAGTCAAACCGAGGGAGCTGGGCAACGTCAGGTTGACTCTGTCTTCTGCCCCAGGACCACGCCATCGACTTCCAGTTTGGGAGAGAATATGCATGGATGTTGAATGTCTTCAGCGTGGTGATGGCTTACAGCATCACTTGTCCTATCATTGTCCCTTTTGGTGAGTCATCTCCAAGATACCCCCAAGGGCTGCACATCCTCTGGCTGGGAAGAGAAATTGAGCTCTATAGCATCAGGCTACCTCCTGGGACACCAGGAGCCCCTCACACCTCCCTGATACCCTGTGACAGAGAGGTGTCAGGTTTGGAACCAGGCCATAGGACTGAGGTTGGATGGCTGTTGACATATTGAATGCATCCATGACTAAATGACTTCACAAGCTGGTAGACTCAGCTCTAGGGCAAGTGGATGGCCCCAGAGGTCAGATTCACAAGTCCTCCCAGAGCTCATCCTTGGCTCTAGTTACCCTGACAGACCTGAATGTGGCGTCTGAGTTCTGTCAGTGCCCGGGGGCAGCATAAGTCTGCTGGGGCCAAGTACCCACTGAATGCATCTCTGTCTTCTGGCCCCCAGGACTGCTGTACCTATGCATGAAGCATGTCACAGACCGATATAACATGTACTACTCCTACGCACCCACCAAACTCAACCAGCAGATCCACATGGCCGCTGTGTACCAGGCCATCTTCGCACCCATCCTGGGGCTCTTCTGGATGCTCTTCTTCTCCATCCTGCGAGTAGGTGGGTGCCAGGGCTGCCCTACACTCCTGCTTCTATCTGCCCACTGCCCTGGGAGTCCATCAATACCAACTCTGGTAGAGAACAAAAAGCCAGGGCAAGAGGACACTCTCATGGGACTTGGCTAGGCCCAGTGACCTCTCTCAGCATATAGGGCATGGATGAGCCTTGGTAGAGCTTGAGGCTTGGAGGAGGCCCAAATTATGTGGATTTGGGTTTGGGTAAGAAATGTCATATACCTTTATTCTAAAAGCAGACTAGCCACTGGACGGCTCAGCTCCCATGACATTTCCTCTGGGGGTCGATAAAATGCCTGGTTTCATGGTGTATCAGTTACTTTTCTGACCAAAAGCAGCTTAAGGAAGGAAAGGGTTTATTTTCAGCTTTCACAGTTCTGAAGTGCCTGACACGGTGGGGCAAGCATGGCAGGATCATGAAGCAGGCATCACCTCATCACACAGTGAAGAAGCAGAGCAGTGAGTGCTGAGTGCTGTGCAGCCTTCTCCTTTCTGTACAGTCTACAACCCCTAGCCCAGAAAGTAGCCCCATCCAGTTATTATAACTTAGAAAATCCCTAACAGACTTGCCAAGAGATTTGGTTTCTAATCCTGCCAAATTGACAACCAGGGCCAAACCATCCATCACACAAGGGAAGGAGAAGCAGACTGTACAATGGTGGCTAGCTTTGCTCTTACCCTTTGGATACACACAGATGGTCCTCCTGCCTCTGGAGCTTAGAGACATCTTCACAGAAGCTCCTCTTTACACACTGTCTCCCCTCTGAGTCCACTGTGCTGCTGGGCTGCTCCCAACCTTGCTGTGCCCAATAATGCTGCACCCAATAATGCTGCACCCTCACTCAAGATAATTGACCTTAACTTTGCCAGTGTGTGTGTGGTGGGGAGGCAGTATTTTCTTTTCCTTCTGTCACAGTGGCATCTGTAAGCAATCACTGCTCAGCTCTTTGTCAGTTTCTTATCCTGCCACCTAGAAGGTATTTGTTTGTTTATTTTTCCTTTTTTTCATAATTCCTTTTGTTAAGGATAAAAGAAAGTATATTAAAAAATAGGAAAAAAAAACCCACAAAGACCAAAAGCTATTATCCACAGTCTCTTCCACAGCCTGATGTCTGCTCCTCCCAGTCTCCTCCTAGGTTTTGGCTCTGGGGAGAAAGAGAAAACAAGACAAAAAGATCTACTGTTATTTACAAAATTGTCACCATGAACTTTATGGCCTTCAATCCCTTGTACAGAGTTTTCCCCTGAACATTGTGTTCTGAGCAGCTTCCTGTGTTGTTAAGAGACAGTTTGAACACAGACCCTTCAAGGTCTGTGCAAGTACGTTTGCCAGCCCTCTGTGGCTGGGTTCTGGGGCGGTTCCCCCAGTTGCACAGCCCTGAGTTTGACCTCATTCAGCAGTCACCTGAGATGGTGGAGCGACTTTCCATATCTGAGCCTTGGTAAAAAGCTGCTGCCATCAAAAAGTGACCAAGGTTACTCTCATGAATTGTAGCTGACCTTTGAACTCTGGCTTGCCTTTCGGGGCCATTAGCCCAGATAACAGAATGCTCACGTTGGTTGGGCTTGCAGGGAAAACTATCTTCAGAGACTCTTTGGGGGCAGTGGCAGAAGTGGCAACTCAAAGCTACATCCCAGAGTCCTTGGAAACAGCCGACAGGTGAAGAAGGATGTGTTTAATGGGGCATCGGTGTTATTTAATTAAAATTAGTTTTTATAGACACATATGCAATTCTAAATTAGCTAAATAGAACATAAGGATGGCATCACCATGCCAGGCTCAATGATCCCAGTTATTCTTGGTAGGGAGTTGGCACGAGTCTCTCTGCCCTCAGCCCAGCATTCCCGTGGAGGTGCCAAGGTGGTCCCCAGCTCCAGTGTTTGAGCTCCGTGCCCACAGCCTTCTTCTCCCCTTGGCAGGTTCCCTCCACGCCATCACTATCTTCAGCCTGTCCACCCTTCTCATTTCCATGACTTTCGCCTTTTCTGGCATTTTTCTGGGGAAGCTTCAGACGGTCGCTGACTATGAGGTGAGTTGCCGGCCTGCCCTTCACTCCATAGATGCTTGTGATCCTGGGAACCCAGCTGTGGACACCCTTCTGGTCCCCACACCCAGGGCACAGGAGGACAAGAGGATAAGCCTTTCTCTTGGGCTATGAAGTGTGTGAGTCCAGTGTGCATGCGTACATGCCCTGCACTAGCACAAGTTGCCTCTGTTTCTGCTCTCTGACATCTCCAAATGGCAGGCTGTTGGCTCATCCTTCCAACCTTGTGACTCCAGTTAAACCACTAAGCACCATCCCAAGGGGCCCGAGGGGAGGGGGGAGGGAAGGGGAGGGGAGGAGAGGGCAGGGGAGAGGGGGAGGGAAGGAGAGGGAAGGGGAGAGGAGGGAGGGGAGGGGAGGGAAGGGGAAAAGGGAAGGGAAGGGAGGGGAGAGGGGAGGGGAGATGAGAAAGGAGAGGGGAGGGGAGGGGAGAGAGAAACAGACACAGAGAGACACAGAGGCAGACTTCTTTGAAGTCTCAGATGCCAGAGCACTCCTGGACTGCCTGTTTGGAGGCCCCATCATGAGTCCTTTGGCTCTCTGTCCACCTCCCATCCCCACTCCCAGAGAGGAGCACACCCACTCTCCCCCAAGCAGGTGTCTGTGCAGGGACACAGGAATGATTGCCAGTGGACAAAACATGCTTTTTACTTTTCATGATTACATGCTGATGTTTCTAGTGAACTTTCTGCTTAGAGCAGCTGACACAGGCTTTCTGTTTTTAATGCCAAACTATTTTCTTTCTAATTGAATGTGTATAAAGAAAAAAAAGTTGATCTGAAGTGTAACACCCTGCTGAGTGGGCAGAGGGAGCTTTCTGGAGGTGGGCGTTTCTCTCTGTATTTGGGGCTGTGGGCACAAGCACTCACAGCCTCTCTTGCTCACTTTTCTGCCTCATTATTGGCTGGAATGCCAGGCTGGAGTAGGGCCAGAATGAACTATACCCTGCCACACCTCACCCCCCCCCATACCCACTGGCTCTAAAACCACAGCATCATGGGATATGGTGGCCCTGTGCCGCTCTAAAGGAGGAGGTGGCAAGACAAACACAATGGAGGAGGCACTCTAGAAAGAAAGAGGACATCTGTGAACCCCAATTCTAACTCCCCCTTTGTGGTCTTTGGGGATAGAAAATTCCAGAAGGGACTTCGGGTATCCCATTCCTTTCCCTGTTTCCTTGGGCTTCTGCCCTGTCAGCTGGGCTGAAGGTCTAGAAAGACAGAAGAGTTGAGAGCCAAGAGGGCAGGCCAGAGGCTCTGCTGGATAGAGGAAGGGAAGGAGGAAGGGGGCGAAGGGTGGTTAGTCCTGTGACCTAGCCTCTTGCTCCCTGCCACAGCCTGAAGAGGAGGCAGAGACTGTGTTTGACATGGAGCCAAGCAGCACGTCCTCCACACCCACCTCCCTTGTGAGTTTTTGCTCCCACCCTGGGAACAGATCAGGAGGGTGGGACCGGCAAGGGTGGCCCACTCCAGGGATGTAGGAGGGGCTGATGTTAGTGCCAGCGTTAGTGCCAGCCCTGGGTGCTCGGGAGGAGCTGGGACCCCTGGGCTCCCTTCTCTGACGTAACAGGACTTGGCTCAGGTGCAAATGCTTCCGTGGCCCTGGCTGAAGAGCGGGGTGAGAAGATACAGCATTCACTCGGCATTCACTAGAAGGCGCCACCGACAGAGGAGGCAGCCAGAGAGGATGTACTCGGTCAGGGAGAGCCATTTCTCAGAGACCTCAGTCGTGTAGACGCAGGGGCATGCTGGGGCTCGGCCTCAGGACCCAAGGCAGCCTCCAGGGCACAGGCGCTGGCCAGAGCGGTGCAGACAGAGCTGCAGGGAGCTATTGACGGACACAGTGAATGGTAAGGCAGGGGAAGAACCTGATTAGGGAGCCCATCAGCTTACCAAGAGCCAAGGCCAGACCCAGAGTCTGTACAGGCAGACTGGGCAGGGACTCCCAGGCCTATGTGGCTCGCCTGGACCCAGGAGCGCTCACCCACATCCCTGTTACAAGTGCACACGTGATCATCAATGCACGCCCTGAGTGGGTACAGGAACTGTTGTGCCCCAGTGGTAGGTGCCTTCAATGAGAATGAAGAAGGGTGCCAGCTAGCCTGAGCACTTGGGGAAGCTTCCTGGAGGAGGGACCATCTCATGCAACTGTAGGAATGGGAGGAGGGGTGCCAGGTACAGTAGTGTGGGAAGAGCGTGGAGGAAGACAAACAGCCTGAGAAAAAGCCAGAAGAAGGAGTCTGGAGCATGCGGGGAAGACAGAAGAGTTTTCAGCATGGTGGACATACAGAGTGGGCCTGTGGACACATACGAGGAGGCCTTTCTTCTTTCTTTGCTTTTCGTTTGGAATGTGTACGTGTGTTCTTGCGTATGCAGATGCAGGTGTGCGTGGGTGAGTGTGCACACATGTATGTGGAGGCCAGAGGTCAATGTCAGGTGTCTTCTTCAGTCAATCTTCAGCTTATCCATTGAGATACGGTCTCTCGTTGAATCTACAGGTTACAGATTCGGCTCATTAGTGAGCAGGCCCCAGGTGTCCTCCTGTGTCCACCTAACTGGCTCTGGGATTAGAAGCATGTGTAGCCATACCTGGCGTGTTATATGAGTACGAGATCTGGATTCAGAGACTTATCACTAAGCCATCTTTCCAGCCCCCAGGGAGGCTTTCTTTGTGGTGGACAGAGCTGGGTCAAGGTGCTTGATGAAAGACAGTATGATGATAGCATGGGGACCCATTCATCCAGACTCAGACACTAGGTGTGTCAGAACGCAGCTTGGCTTCCCTTGGAAAAACCCTACAGACTTCTCTGAGAGGGAGCAGAGGAAGAGATGAAGACTCAAAACAGGGACAGCTCTCTGGCTGGCACCCTTCTAGTAGAAACACTCTCACACTGTTGGCACCAGACACTTTGCCACTTTCTCTCTGGATTGATAAGCTCCCATGGGCAGGGGTTTAATCCCCAAAGCTCAACCATCATCATCGTGACCATCATCTCTCATCATCATCATTTTGTAGAAGTGGTGATTGATTAAACCCATGGCCTCATGCCCACTGGACAAGCTCTTTACCACTAATCTATACTCCAGCCCAAAATGGTTCATTAATTTAGACCCCGGCGTATCAAGCTAGGAGGTGGCAGAGTGAAGTTTGAATCGGGTCTATCTTCTATAAAGCTTGTGCGTTAAAAAAATTCTTTTTTTTTTAAACTAGACTAGGCTTTAACTATGACTAGAATTTCTTATTTATGTATGTATTTATTTTTTGAGACAGGGTTTCGCTATGTTGGGCAGGCTGGCCTCGATCATCAGGCTCCAGTGACTCACCTCAGCTTCCAGAGTAGCAGGGACCACAGGCGCGTGCTACCGTGCCCGGATTCAGATTATTTTTTTAATCTCTCATTTTTACAACAGTGGTATATGAACATTGTAGACAATTGTGGAATTAAAAACAGATAAGCAAGAATGAGGAAATAAAAAGTTCATAGTCCTACCACCCAGAGATGATCACTGAAATATTTTTCCAGATGTGTGTGTGTGTGTGTATCTTCCAGATGGTTAGGAATATGTTTATATATAATTCTGTATGTATATGTGGTTTTGGAAAAAGTGAAGTAATACTATGCATACAGTTTTATAACCTATACTTTTAGTTAAGAATTCCTACCATGCCATATATGTGAATGTTCAAATTTGCCCTTATTACCCTATCTTTTATAGTCTGTCCAAACCAAGATCCAGCCCAGTCCCTGTATTTCACTCTGGCCAGCACTGGGGTTGTAGATGTGTGCAGCCATGTCCAGCTTTTAAAATTATTTTATATGAGTGCTGGTGAATGGACATCAGGTCTTCACGCTTGAGCAGCAAGCTCTCTTATCCACTGAGCCATCTTCCCAGCCCCCATTTTTAAGACTGGTTGAAGACACCAAACCAGTAAGTAGTCCTGCAGAAGGTCCCACCTAATGGACTTTCTGGTTCAACTTCCTGGTGTCCTCCAGCACGTTCTACCCTTTCCCCTACCCCCTGAAAGCTGGAGTTCCAGGCAAGGGCTTGATAAACTCAAGTTCAACATTGAGGTTAGAGTGAATTCTGGAGAGCACTGTGCCTCACCCCGGAGATGTGTAACCTCTTAATCATTCCTGCCTGTGGTGCTAACAGAACCACTGGAGAATGTCACCTGGGGTTTTCCATTGTTCAGCTCCCATTTTCTTCTTTATTACCAAAAGATCTCTGGGATGTACTTTGGCATCATGCTATGTCTAGATCTTTTGCAGAAGTGTTCCCTCACCAACTGCTGCTGTTTGGTTTCACTGGAGTCAGTTCCCATCAGTACTTTCAAAGTAAGGAGTTAGAGTGAAAGCCACCAGAAAAGGCCACTGCCCCTTTCCATGGTACTTCTCGTGTCTTTCTAACTCCTGGGATTGGCCACCAGTGTGACAAGTGTCAAGGATTCTCAGTTCCAATTCAGCACATCCCAAGGAACTTCTGGATGTATCTGATGCTGTCAGAGAAAGCATACTGCCTCACGAATGGAGATCTCTCCAGCTCAGCAGGGAGCTAGGCCATCTCCTCCTGGCTTCAGCCCGATTGGGAAGGAATAATGGGCAGAACATGTTCTGAAGGAACAGTGGATAAGGAGTTAGGAGCTCTCCCACTACACTAGTTCTGGAAGCTTCTAGGTAACAAAACTAGTGAGCGCAGAACTGGGAGCTCACTGTTGGTGGAGGTGGCGGGAGGGCAGGATGTGTTCTTCCTGGGAAGCAAGGCAGGCTCAGGGCTCAGAGGGGGCCGAGGTGGTGGGGTAGGGGTGAGGGAAGAGGGTATGTGCCAAGCCTTGCTCCCAATGTGACCTTGTCCCTTCTCCCCTCTCTGTCTCGAGCAGCTGTACGTGGCCACTGTGCTGCAGGAGCCGGAGCTGAACCTGACCCCTGCTTCCTCCCCAGCCCGGCACACCTACGGCACGATGAACAGCCAGACAGAAGAGGGAGAAGAGGAAAGTGGTCTGAGGGGCTTTTCGAGGGAGCTGGACTCCGCCCAGTTCCAGGAAGGGCTGGAACTAGAAGGCCAGAACCAGTATGACTGATCTAGTCAGGGCCAGGAGATCCCGGCTGGGGGCAGGGGAGGCAGGCAGCCCCCCAGCTCCCTCCTGCAGACTCTGGGAAGCTCTGAATGACGACATCTGCCATGACTTGACCACACAGAGACCCCCAACCTGCTAACCAGCTAGAATTGAGAGGTGCTAAGCAGTGCCTAGGGACCCTGGGATGAGGTGAAGGAAGCAGACTGGGAGAAGTGGCTGAAGCCAGGACACAGAGACTGAATGCTGGGCTACCTTGCTGGAGTCAAGCTGGAGCAAGCATGAATAAGGGAAGAAGTAGGAAGAAGCCTGTTGAAGGCTCCCTGGGGGGGGACAGGGGAAGGACTCTGTCACCCCTACTCCAACTGCCCATTAGTTCTGCACTGTAGTCTGCGGAGGCAGAGGTATGTGCGCTGGACCTCATGGTCATCTCATCACAGGCTAGCCTGCAGTCTGGGACAACAGACAAAGTCTGGAAAAGAAGTGACTGAGGCCCTTCCTGTTTCCTACCCCTTGTCTCATATCCCCGGGAGGGAGCAGCAGGTGAAGGCCCTGCTCTCTACTCACTGGGGTAGCTGGGACACGGTCACCCGGGGCTCATTAAAGGAGACCTGCGTGCATGTGCTAAAGGACACTGGCTAGTTCTTGCTGGTTGCTTTAAGGGTGTGTGTGCAGTGGGGATCCGAACTCATGGGGTTCCGTCATCTCCCTAGAACTGGGCATGGGAACCAGACACACTTTCAAGCCCTAGGGCCAAATGAGAAGATCCCTAAAACTTCCTTTGTCCCTTCTGTGTGAGCATTGGACCCCAGCTTGGCTGAGATGGGGGCGAAGCTCACATTTCATACCGAAGGCACTGGCTATCCCCTGCACTCAGACAGGACCCTCTCTACCTTCTCAGGCTGCCAGCCTGTGACCATGCCTGTGGCCTCCAGTGTGGTCTAGACAGACACTACAGATTCCACCCAACAGTGCCATCACCCCAGCCCTGCTGGGAGTGGGTGGGGCCGAGGTAATGGCTGCATCCTTTCTGGAGAAGAACCTTTGGGTGATCAAGACTGCCTCCAATTGGAGGAGCTGAATCCTAATCAATGCTGGTGACTCAGTACCTCTGTCCCTGCCCAGGGACAGCCTTTGCCTCTGGGGACAGGCCACCATTGGGACTACCACACAGCCTGGCCAGGGCTGACATGGAGAAGGGCCTTCTGGGGCCTCTGAACCACTCAAATTGAGTTGCCTGGGACCTGAAGGCTCTTGAGCCTCAAGCACCCCCTCCACGGCGCTGCCCACCTTCTGAAGGTGGGCCCAAGACCTGTAACAGCCTGCTCGGCATCTCCACCAGGCTCTGGGTACATGGTTTCTCTGAATACGTCACCCAGGCTTGCCCCTGCTTCCAGCCCCAGGAGTTCCGATCTAAATCCCAGGACTTAAACAGCTGCTCAAGGGCCAGATTTTTTTCACGCCTCAGGGTTTGGCAGAAAACACTGGCATGGGGAACTTTCTAGACAGCTCGTGTCAGCTATGGAAGAGGCTGCACCATTCCTTGTCCAGATCCTTACACACCCCCAGTATCCCAGGGTCTCTCCCCTTGGAATTCCATGAATGGTGAAAAGGACCTTTTATAGCAGAGTGGGGAGTAGCCTGTTCCAGGTCCTGCTGAACCCCTCCCCATTCATATTGTGTATTTGGTATGTAGGGGTCTGGGTGTTATCAGTGCCCAAGGGCTCTCCTCCCCTGGGTGCTGCCTGCTGGCCCTGCTGCTAACTCCCCCGTCTTTATACCCCCTCGTTAGCTGGTAGAAGCTGCATATGGAGGGAGCCCACAGAGAACATGGCAGGATGGCTGGGGACTTACCTCTCTGAATTGGGTCAGGTACAGCTTGGTTGATGTAAATGTTAGGCAAGTGGCAGACTCCCAGCTTTCCCTGGAGCAGCCCAGCCTGCTAGGTCTCAACTTCCCAACGTCCTTTGGGGTGAGGCTCCCTTAATGCCTCACATACACACTGCACCCGGGCCCACCCAGGCGCTTCCCTCCAACCTGCTCTTCCAGCCCACTCTGCCTCAATCCACTGACTACAGTCCTACCCTGCCTACCTCCAGTCCATCCCCTGATCCCTTCAAGAGGGAGCTGCTTCTCAGAGGCCCTAGAGTGGCCTAGAGCCTCCCAAAGGAGCTCTCCCTGAGCCTGGAACAGCCTCCTCTTTGCCCTCCTGTCCCTCAGATGCCTCTGGAAGCAAAGTGCCTATCAGCAGCGTTGCATCCTCTGGGGGCCCTGGAAAGGGTGTGGACTAACCTTAGCCACCACCACTAAAGGAATGTGCCAGAATGCTGAACCTTGTTATCAATGCTATGACTGTGCCTTGAATAAACAAGTCCTCCCAACCTCTGCTGGTCTGTGCCTCTGCCTCTGCCTCTGCCTCTGGGATAGCGGGGCCTTCCTCACCTAGAAGGAGCCAGAGCTCCTAAGAGAGCACCCTGAAGTCACTGTATGGCTCTTGGCCCTGAGTCCAGCAAGGGGGGGGGGTGTCTGTTGAGTGCAAGTGCAGCTGGTTGGAGGAGCAGGAAGTAGTTCTGCCTTTCTGCTACAAAGCAAGCGAGGCCACCCAGCAGGCCATGGGCAGCCTCACCTGGCAGCCTAAATCCTGCTTTAGTGCTGGGCCCTGTGAGTGGATGGCTGACAGGCCAGTGGCAGAGGCCTCCAGGGAGACCAGCAGACAGGGATCAGGTCTGAACCTGGGGGTGTGAGAGGACAGGTGGGTCAAGAAGAGGATGGCATCAGGGAGGGGCGGGGGACAGCCTGGCAGGCCTGTGCAGGAAAAGAAGAAAATAGTTCCTGCTTTAGAACATGCCTCTGACTAGACAAGGGTTCCACCTTCCTCTGGCCAACAATGAACCAGGCTGTCACCTCATCCCCAGGTAGGAAAGGAGGGCATGAGGCTCACCTCCGTCCATTACTGCACAGAGCCGATTCCAGGGTGAGAGATGGGGGGTGTTGCTGCTCCCTGGAGGGACAATGACAACTGCAGGGTAGCTGCTTCCTGCCTCCGCCCACGCAGGGCTGTCTCTGAGTATAGATTCAAAACCCACTGCAGCATGACCCTGGCATGAGGCCAGGGTCCATTCTCCTGTCCCCTGGAAACAAGTGTTTTCCAAGTAAAGCTGATAGGAATCCAGGTCTGTTTCAGGTGTCAAGAAGACCCCTTCCAGGGGTGGGGAGATGGCACTTGCTATATAGGCATTAAAGACCTATGTTCAGAACTCACAGGAAGCCAGACACACAGAAAAGTGGTAGCATGCACCTGCAGTCCTGGCACATCTATGGGGAGATGGGATTCAGGTAGAATTTCCAGAAACTCATAGGTAGGCCAGCTAGTTTGGCATAAGCAGCAGTGAAGAGGAGATTGTCTCAAACAAGGAGGAAGGCGAGGTTCCACACCCAAGGTTGTTCTCTGGCCTCTACATGCACACCGTGGTAGGTGTGTGTGTGTGTGTGTGTGTGTGTGTGTGTGTGTGTGTGTGTCCATATGCATGTGCATGCACACGATCAAAAGAAAGTGAAGACCCCTCCCCAGGTGGGATAGGTCGAGTCTCCTGCCTGTGCTGCAAGAAATAAAATTCTTGTGGCCCACAAACTTCTGTCATACCAGCTGCCTCTCAGAGGTCCCCTCCATGGGACTAAGGGGTCCCAGCACCTCAGTTCTTGCCACCACAGCCCTTTTAAGGGACATTGCACAGATAGACATAAAGAGGGAGGGCTGTGGCCTGAGGAAAGGGAACACACCTGGCTGTAGGTTACTTTTGTACCACTATGATAAAATAGTTGATAAAAACAGCTGAGTATATCAGTTACTTTTCTTGTTGCTATGATAAAAAAAATACCTGACAAGAAGCCACTGAAGGGAGGAGGGTTTATTTCAGCTATAGTTTAAGGTCACAGTCCCTCTTGGAGTTCAGGGAGGCATGGTGGTAGGAACTGGCCACAGTGGGTCCATAATTAGGAAGCAGAGAGTGATGAATGCTGATACTCAACCAGCTCTCTCCATTTAATTCAGTCTGGGGACCCTATCCATAACTGTGGGTGCTTCCCACAGGGTGGGTCTTCCCACCTCAGTTAACCTAATCTAGAATTTCCCTCCTTTCCTAGGTGATTCTAGATGCAATCAATGAATAAAATAACAGAGACAAAGGACTGACTGTTGGCTCACAAGTTCAGAGGGTCTCACTCCATCATGGTTGGGGGGACATGAAGGAGTGCATGGTGACAGCGGCATGTGGTGGTGATGCCTTATGTGAACATCATGGTGGACCACCTCCTAGTTTCCTATTCCTACCAGCTAGGCCCCCACCTCCTCAATGTTCTATGGCCTCCAAAACTATCACTACATGCTAGGGAATAAAAATTAAACATGAGCCCATGAGAGGCCTTTCAGGTTCAAACCACGACACTGACCAACCTCAAAATGTGTATGGCACAAACACGTCTCTTTCAAGGAAGATTCTTCATGGGTGATCCTGATGAGTGGACACTTTCTCCAAGCAGCAACTGAGGGATGGAGATTTTTCGCTGAGGCTCTGTCACTTTCAGCACATGGTTCTCAAAGTCACTGTGAGGGATGTTTGACTGAGCATGTGGAACACGTAGGAGTTTGGAGGCTGTGGTGGTTTGAAGGTGAAGTGCCCCCCAGTCTCATCCATTCCTGATTCAGCCTTGTACTTGATCCCCAGCTGATAGAGCCTTTGGGAGGTGGAGCCTTGCTGGAGGAGGTATGTCCCTGGGGGAAGACTTTGAGATTTATTAGTCCTGCCCCCTGGATGTTCAGAGCTGCTCACTCTTGCTGCTTCCTCCCAGCTGACATGACAAGATGTGATGCCCTGCTGTCTATTCTTGCTATGCTTTCCCTGCTGTGATGAAATTTCCCCTCAAAACTGTGAGCTGAACTGGAACATCTCTGTTGTAGTCAGCCACACACCACTGGGATGAATCTCCAAACCAGGCAGTTATGGGAGGAAAGGATTTATTGAAGCTACAGATCCAGGGGAAGTTCCATAATGGAGAAAGAGGCAGGCCCTCTTTCACAGGTCCGGGCAGAGAGAAAAAACCATCACCAACACCACACACACAATAGCAAACAGGCAGGAAGGGCCAAGGAGAGAACTTCTTCCCCTTTATATAGCCTTAGGGTGGGGTCTTACAACCCTTCCCCAGACTTAATGGCTTCCTGAGTCTCTGGAATTTCCTTCCTGCACTGCCCATACAGGAAGAGATGTTTACTTCTAGCTTCTTTGAGCTTCCTTACATCCTGCCCCCTACTGAGAAGCTGCCTTCCTGTAAACATCCTGAGACCCACCCAAGATAACTTAAAAGGTCAAGTTGACAACAAAATTTAACCATTACAATCTCCATCACACGTCCCGAGGCTCAGGTGCTATTACTGAAGAGGTGGTAGAAAGATTGTAAGAGCCAAAGGAAGGATAGGACTGCTTACAATGCAAACTTGCAGACACAACATGGCCTTGATAGTCATGATTTTATAGTGTCTTATGATACCTACACAAAATGGGAGGAAAAGATGATGACACTGAAACGAAACAGAGACTAATTGAGAGGGGGAAGAGATATAAGGGAGGGTGGGAAGGGAATCATAATGGGTTATGGTCTATAATTATGGAAGCTATCAATAAAAGGTTAAAAAAGAACTTTGAGCTGAAATAAACTCTTTCCTCCCATTAGCTGCTTCTGGTTGGATATTTTGTCCCAGCAACAAGAAGGTAACTGCTATAGAGGACAGGTCTGGGATTACATCCATACTCACACACTCCACTGGCTAGGATTGGCCCACATCCCACATAGCTGTGAGAGAAGCTACTTTAGCTGTGTGGGGCCAGTCCAGACTCAAGGCCCTTAGCTCCACCTCCACCACTCTCCCTCCCTTCTTTTCCACCCACTCTGGTCTTGGCCCCACAAACCTCATCCTCCCATCCTGACCTGAGCCCCAGTGCTTCATCTGGCACAGGCCAGGTCCCACCAGAAGACCAGTTCCAGAGGATCGAGAGGTACACAGAACAGGTTTATTCCCCCATGAGTGTATGGAACCACAGCACAGAGCAACAGAGCAGTGCAGGTAAGTAGGGACAGAGGACCTTTCCCACTGCATTCTCTTCTACCCACCTGCTCAGGTACAGGCCTGCCTCTGTCTAAATCACAGAGCTGAGGGCTCATAGCTGGAAGTGACCAGCAAAAATTGGTGGGGAGACAAGACTCAGTCCTGCTGGCATGGGCTGGCTAGGATGAAATCACTCTTACTCCTTGCCCTTCCAGCCTCTCCAGCCGGACTGGCCTGCTGGATTACATGAATGGCTGAGACCTAGGGGAGCCCATCACAGACACAAGGTACCCCAACCCCTTCTGCCTTTGCAGGGATCTTCAGGAAGGATAAGGCTACTCTTTCTCATCATTTTTGAAAGCTAGCCTGAGACAGGAAAGCATCAAGGGATCTGAGCATCAAGATGGAAGGTTCTGGAAACCTTGCCACCTTACCCTAACCTGAGCTTGGTATCACCTGAAAAAAATATATATATATATATATACCACCCAAACTGTTCTGCTTCATGAGAAAAGGAGGATGGCTAGAGAGTTAACCAGGCAGGCAGGGACAAGTCTGTGGAGATGAGGGAATCTCAGGGGGTCCTTCTGGAAGGAAAGCTACCTTTTTGTAGTTGACAGGGAGCTGAAATGCAGCCCTGCCCCATCACCTCTCCAGGTGACCTAGGGGATGAAAACCAAGGCACAGAGGCCTGGGGTGGGCTAGGTGGCTACAACAGATAGACACAGACCACTCTGGGGGCAACTAGACAAGGCTTTCCTGTTACTCGTCATCCCAGCCTCGACTCATAGCCTGCACCACGGCCCCGTAGAGTTGACTCCAGGCAGCCCGCATGGCTGGTGTGAAGGCAGGACCCAGGCACCTCTCCAGCATGTACAGCAAGGACTCACCCACCGTCTGTAGAGGCAAAAGGCACCTGGTCATCTGAAGGCAGGAAGAGGTCACTCCATCCACCCATGAGAAAGTCAAGGCCCAGGCCTGGTAAGGGGGCCTGGGCCTACAAATCTGCACAGGGCTCATGCTTCCTGAGCAGAGTACTACCTCAATTTTGGGGTGCCACACTGTGCCCACATTTCCCTGTAATATGAGATTGTGTAGTGAATGAAGCATTTCATCTCACTCCTAGTTTTCAGTCACTTCAGGCCTTGCCTGGGGGACTCCCAGATCAGACTGACTTTGTAGGCAAAGTCATTGCCTACAAATCTCATGGCAAACCAATCAGGAGATTAAGAGTCTCAGCTATGGAGTCAGACAGATGGGAGTTCAGATTATGAACATCACCTATGGACAGGTGACTTCACCTCACTGTGAGGCTCAGCTGTTTCATCAGTCAAACGGGGACCATCAATCCAAATCCTGTGCCTATTGGGAGAGTAAATGGAATAATCTATAAAAAGCTCTCAGCTCAGCAGCTACATACAATGAGCTTTGTTATGATCAGCTTCATTTATTCTACAAATATTTACTGAACATCCCCTAAAGAGAAGGCACTTTGCTAAAGTCAGGGTGGAGAGGAGAGCAAGGCCAACCAATCAGGCTCCTTCCTTAGGGTGCTTACTGTAAGGAGGCAGCTGGGCCACAGGTGCTGTCATGGCAGAGGCTCCCAATGAGTCACACCTGGAGCATTGGTATACTGCAGTAGGGTCCTCCGATTGAGAGCGGGCTCATCCACGTGATGTGGAACACCAGTGGCTAGGAGGCCCTGCAGAGGCTTTATAAGCATGGGCATGCTGAGGCTGTCTTCCTGGAATTCAGCTTCCTTGAAGAAGCTCAGCAAACACTGGGAGAACTCAAAGGCACAAAGGCCACCCTGTACAACCCAACCCCAGTGGAGCTCCTAGCTGGACTTGGTTACAGTCTCAGAGCTCGCTACTCATCCCTGCCTCTCTCTACCACCTGGCCGTGCTAACTCTGGGACTGCCTCCAAATGTGCTCATTTCAATTACCTCTGGGTTAGGAGAAGGGAAAACCACCTTCCCCAAGCTCCTACATCTGCTCACTACCCAAGGCCCCTCCCATGCAGGGCAGTTTCTCTCCTCTCTATAAAACCCTCTCATGGGCTGGAGAGATGGCTCAGCGGTTAAGGCACTTGCCTCTAGTGCCTAAGGCCCCGGGTTCAATTCCCCAGTACCCACATATGCCAGACCCACAAGGTGGTGGCCCTGGTGCTCGCTCACTTGCTCTCTCTCTCTCTCTCTTTGTATTTCTCTGCTTGAAAATAAATAAATAAAATATTTTTTTAAAAAAACCCTCTCCCTAGCCCTCACTCTCTCTCTTTTCAGCTCTCCTGCTACAGGTGGATGCATCCCCCTTTTCTTCATCTATCTATCTATCTATCTATCTATCTATCTATCTATCTATCTTATCTTATCTTATCTTCTTCCTCTCCCTAGTTATAAGGGCTTAGTCTCAAGAAACTGTCCATCTTGGCCCTCCATTGTGAACCATGAAACTTAACAAACTCAACATGTGAATGACTCCTCCAACCACACCCAAGAGCAGAAGAGCTACCCAGCTGAGCCCATACACAAGAATTCTGAAGATGTTTTATGTCAGTCAATCCTGGAGTGGTTTTTATATCCAGTTATAAAGAGGTGGGCAGACTAGCTAATCCCAAATGCTCCTAACCCTTCATGACTCTAAATGAAAGTATACCAGAGAAGAGAACTCTGAGGCTCAGAGAGCTCAAGCCAGTGTCAAAATCACACAGCAGGCAAGTAACAAGTACAGGCTTTGGGTTCTGGTTGTGTGTGGGGGAGGGGAGAAAGCTTAGAGTGGTGGTTGCAAGTCTGGAGAGAGAAAGAACCAATACCCACCGAGAAGGAGCTAAGCTTCACACCCACCACCCGATGCTTCCTGCCCAAGCTGGCCAGGTACTCTTCCAACGAGGACAGGTCCTCCACGTTGGTCACTGCAGCATCTATCACCACCATTACCTGCCAAGCACACACAGAAGCCACAGCAATTCCAACTGCTCACATCCACAGCCCAAACCTAGACATCCCAACCAGGGAAGCTCTCAGGACTCTTGTCCAGGATCAGAAGTAATAGGCAGCTTGTGTCTGCATACAGCAGGCACTCAATTTCAACTACTGATATTATACTCATTAAGGCATCCTCTCTCCTTTGAGAGTCTCAAAACCTTTGACAATTTTGTCTACCTGGAATAAGGAGGAAACTGAGGCATTGTAAGACTCATGAGCGTAGTCTGGCTTTCAGAGGCAGGTGGCCCCAAGTGGCCAGGATCATGCCAGTATAACCCATGGAAGCCAGGGGACAAGACGGAGATCAATATCCCAGACTGGGGACAGGTAGTGTAGGAGGCTGGGACCAGCCCTGAGGGAAGTTTGTTTTAGCAAGTCTGTCTCTGTCTCTGTCTCTGTCTCTCTCTCTCTCCATCTCTGTCTGTCTGTCTGTCTGTCTGTCTGTCTCTCTCTCTGTGTCTCCCCACCCCCTGGGATGATACTCTGTGGATCCCAGAGGCCACACAGTTCTGGGTTCTGTGTCTCTCACCTTCCTGATGTGGTCCAGGAACTCTGGGGAGGAGAGACAGTCCTCAGGGCTGGAGAACTGGCGGCCGTTGTACTGGAAGAGAAGCAGCAGGCTGGGCTCCAGGGCAAACAGTCTGTGGGTTGGAAATGGGTGTCTGAGCAGTAAGCAGCAAAGCCCCATTGGAGCCTGGCTAGCCAGCAATAAGCCACCACACATCCCCCAACCTGGCATTGCCAGAATGGCTAATGCCTCTCACCCTTTCTTGGCATCCCCAAGAGGACACTGTGTCCCCAGCCTCTTATGGTACTTGGCATGCAGTAGCCCCTTCCTAAATAATAGAGGGATAGTATGGTTTGGGACAGGCAGGAGTCTCAAACGTTGTGAGAGGAGGATTTTCCCCTTTAGGATAAAACTTCTCTTCATGTCTAAGGAGGCTTAGACCAGCAGTGGTCATGCCAACAAGAACAGACTTCCTTGTACCTACTAAGCACTGAGTATTATACACGTGGTTCACTGAAACTCTGCACCCCTCACGACTCTAAGCAGGGGCACAATTTTACAGAGGAGAAAACAAAGAGGGGTTAAGGACAATTTACCAAAGGTCACACAGTACCACCAGACGAGGAGCCACAGTAGGTGGGGTGGGATGAGCTTGGAAAAATCTAGGTGACACCGCCAGGACTTTTCAGCCCCACGGGGGAGAGTTTACATTTGTGTGACTCTGTGACTGTTTTAAGTAACTGAATTTATTCTCCTTCTCTCTGGAGGTTTTGCAAAAGTGTGTTCAGAAGTTTGGAGCTTGCTTAGGGAGCCCCGGTGAGAAAAGGAGAGAGGCTTAGTTGGTGATGGCAGAGGGAATCTGAAAGCCCCAGGTGAGGGTCTGTCCCCATCCTGCTGGAGGTGAGATCAGGCGCGTACTTGGAAGGGTTTACCCATTGCTGCCTAGGGGTGCGCGTTTCAGGGCTGGGGCCAGGTAGTCTCCTTCCCGCCAACCAGGGCACTCCCATCTCCTCCTACACGCAGTACTGGGCTACCCTGAAGTCACCACCCATAGGACACCAAGGAAACACAACGTCCGGGAGAGTGTGGGCGCTGAGGGGCCCAGGTATAGCGAGATGAGTAAGGACCCCCCCCACACACACACCTGTCATAGCCAGCTTAGGTGGGAACCAGCCAGAGCTACAGCAGAAGCGGCTGCGCCACCGGGTTGTCGCGCACGCTCACACCTCTGGCGCACATCTGGCCAGCAGCCCTGTTTTCCCTCCTCGAGTGCCAATCAAGCTGCCTTGAGCCTATTCCAGGCGGGGCACCCCTCCACCCGCACCCCTGGGGCGCTCGGGCAGTGCTCACCTGGAGAACAGGACGCTGCCATGCTCCAGCGGGCTGCGGCTCACCTCACGCCAGCTCTGGCGGATCAGCTCCGGCTCTGGGTGCTCCATGCTGCCTGGGGACGTGGGGGGCAGGACAGGGACCCTCACTGCACGTGCGGTGCCATCTCGGCCGGGACGCCGGATCCTCTGCTCAGCGAAGAGGCGAGGATGTGCGCGGCTGGCGGGGCCGGCAGTGCTGACGCTTCCGGGGACCCCCGCTCAGGCCGCTGCGCCCCGCAGCTGCGGAGCCGCCCTTTAAAGCTGCGGCGGCCCCCGCCCCTCGCTCCCTTTGTACCCGCCTAGGCCACTGGCGACCTGGAGGCCTGGGAAATGTCCAAGCTTTGGAGCTTAACAGAAATCGCTGAGCCTGTCTGGGCCTCTGTTTCCTGCGCGTGGCTACTTACTAGGTCCTGGAAGCTACTAAGCTTACCACCTCCTGGGCACATGGTCTCAGCTTTCTTAGAGGTCTGTCACCTGGTCGCCAGACTGGGCTCTGGAGGTGGGAGCACTTTACTCAAGCTTTGGGTCTACCACCATTGAGGGCCACTAGAGGTCTCAGCTTAGGGACAGGGTCCACTCAGGCCCCTGAGGGTTTCCCAGAGGCCCCCTTTGAGAGCCTGTGAGCCCCAGTTTCCACCCCAGCTCTCGCTTGGCCAGGGTGGACTCCTGGAGTCAGTAGATGTGAGTGGTGCAGCACTACTTAGACATTCCGGATCTGAGTTCACTGTTCTGTTATTCCGTGACTTATTAAAAATCACGATGGGCTGGAGAGATGGCTCAGCAGTTAAGGTGCTTGCTTGTAAAGCCTAACAACCCAGGTTCGATTCCCCAGTACCCATGGGAAATCAGATGCACAAAGATGCTTCTGGAATGATTCATTTACAGTGGCTAGAAGCCCTGGCCTGCCTAGTTTCTCCATGTCTTTCTCTCCTAGGAAATAAATTTTAAAACTTTTTTTTTCAAATCATGACTCTTTGGGCTGGAGAGATGGCTCTGCAGTCAAGGTACTTTCCTGCAAAGCCTAAAGACCCAGGTTCAATTCCCCAGTACTCAAAGTCAGATGCACAAAATGGAGCATGTATCTTGGGTTCATTTACAGTGGCTACAGGTCCTGGTGCACCCATTCTCTCTTTCTCCCCTTGCAAATAAATAATTTTTTAAAATCATGACTTTTTGAAAAACAGTACTATTTTTCAAAAATAGTTCATGTAAGTCTTGCACTTAGCACTCAAGGTGTCCTGCAGGTCACCTGTCTGTCTCTTTCAAGGATGCTTTGGCTCTAGCCCACATTTAGCAGCAAGCAAGCCCATTTCACCCTTTTTAATGTTGTATTGAGTCTCTCTCCTCAGTCCACTTCTCTGTTTTCTCGGTTGTATTCTAAGGATTTGTCTGGCAAGGTCTCTAAAGGACTTCCGTTGGTTCCATGGATCTGAGGCCTTGGGTCATAGCTTATGAGCAGGTTGTTGCTCAATGGCTAGCCTTGTGCTAGATGAGGAGTGCTTAGTCCTCCAACCAACCCTATGCATCTAGCAGCTCTCTCAGAAAAGCAGTTTGAGTGTCCCACTCTTTTCCATTGCCCAGGTATCTGGGTCCCTGAATTGGTGGCTCTAGGCCAAGGCAAGGTTCACAGGATTCCTAGGCAAGAACACAAGGGATGGATGGCTCTCTGCACAGGACACCAGGCTGGTCTGAGTCCCTCCTGCTCCGAGCTTGCCCCTCCTGCAACAGTCCTCACTTGGGATGCTTTCTGCCTCCTTTCTCTTTTGGATAGGGTCTGAGGTCTGAAGAGTTCTTGGGAGTAATGGCCTTAGGTACTAAGTGAAGGAGACAGCCTCAAACCTGAGGTGCTTGTGAGGCATCAGGAGGGAGCGAGCTAGGTATACTCTCAGCTCCACTCCCCTGACATCCAGCCAGGGTGGGGTATCCCATCCAGGAGGTGGTCTGGACTCATTTTTGAGGGACACCTGCCCGTGGCACATGCAGGAGACTGAAGAACCTAAGCTAGTACTGACTGAGCAGTGTCCGCTCTGAGCCCACTGACTCTGATCCTCACCACAGCTCTGAAGCTGTGCACCACACCATCTACTACACCTCATCTTCCACTTGAGGAAATGGAGACAAGGTCAACCAGCCCAAGGTCATGTAGTTACAAAAATGGAGGGACCAGGGTTTGACCTCAGGTCTGACCCTCAGGCCTGTCCTCTCCACTGTCCCCTCCCACTAATGGACTGTAATCAGAAGCCATAGTTGTAGTTCAAAGGTGTTCTGGAGCCAGCACACTGAGAACACATCTCTTTCTAGCTTCTCATTCAGTAACATCAGCTTAGTAGCTTGAGACAGACCATGGTGGGAATATTTACACCATGGAGATTGGCAAATGCTATAAACCAGGGCTTGTTTTTGCCCCACAGGAAACCTGTTGCTAAACACCTACCATCACTGGTTTGGGGACATCTGGAGGAACCTAGGAAAGCCTGAGTCCTAGCTGAGCTGCGGATGCACCAGGTACAAATGAGTCCAGATCTCACCTTAGTATCTCAGGTGCTCCAGGCAGGGGCTTCCAGTCCAGGATCAGACTGGAGAAGCTCACTTTGTCACTGAGCACTGCTTCAAGATTTTGTCATTGTGGGGCTGTAGACAAGTAATATTATCTTTTATGAGACAGGGGAATAAACATCACCAGCCTCACTGGGTCTTCGTAAGAATTCATGTCACAGTTGGGTCGAGATGATCTAACTTAAGCTGTGGTGTCTACAGGACACTCACTCCCTTTCTGACCTGTCCTCAGCATTTTTCTACTTCATGAGGATCAGCATGACCTACCTGCTCTGCATCCTGCTTCCTGCTCCTCATGGTCCTGAGGGGGCAGCTTCACAGCTTAGAAGATCCCAGACCCCAACTGCACAGTGATGCACCACTCCCCCACCCCACACCATCTCACCATCCTGTGATCCTTCACATCTGCCATTCCTGCTGACAAAGACCCTGTTAGAATGGGGGCCTCTGATTAGAAAAGGAAAGCTGTTAACATGCTGAGCCATTTGGCTGTCTCAGTAGAGAAAATGCTCCCCTTGTTCCTTTCCATACTGTCTGGGGAACTCATACAAGAAAGAAAATGGGTCCAATATTGTTGGTATTGCTTGATGAGGGGCCCCGCCTCCTCGGGTGTGCTCCAGCCCAGCCCTGCTGGGGACCAAAAGCCCCAGGCAGACTTCAAGACCAGTAGACCCCTTTCTTTTTTTATTGAAACAACATTTTGGCACCCAACGTGAGGCTCGAACCCACGACCCTGAGATTGAGTCTCATGCTCTATCGACTGGGCTAGCCGGGCTAAACTAATGCTATCCAAGCCTTCTCTTTCGTTTCTTTCTATCAATACATCTGCCCCAGGAAAAATCTGGGGTCTGGCCCCCACGTCCTGAGGGGGGTAACTCTCTTTTACTGTACAGCTCTGGACATCTCCAGGGCCCAGCCTCCGCAAGGCAAATCTTTTCCTTTGTTTCTTTCTAACCGGCCCTAAGGGGCCCCCAGCCTCTGCACAAGGCAAATCTATTCTTTCTCACAGCCTCTGCTTCAGAGATTAAACTAACTCCTCGTTCTACAGAAGTTTGTCAACTTTCTTTCTCAAAACCGGCCCAACGCAGCCCCCAGCCTCCACACGAGACAAATCTTTTCATTTCTTTCTCAAACAGTCTCTCTTTCAGAGGTTAACATAGCTCCTTCTTTCAATAGAAGCCCGTTGATTTTCTTCCTCATAGCCTCTGCTTCAGAGGTTAAAATAGCCCTTCCTCCTGCAGGGGCCTATTGATTTTCCTGTTCTCTCTTTCCTCTTTCAAGCTAAACTAAAGTTGCTACAAAATCTAAACCTTCCTTTCCTACATTGACTACTATAATATAATTTCTGCTTGTTTACAAAAACAAAAGGGGGATAATACCCCCAGAGAATACTTATAAGTCTGCCAAATCAGGTTGTCCAATGGTTTTGCTCATTTAGCATTCTCAAAAAATGGTCTAACTCTAAAATTTTGTTAAGGTTCCAACTACAAATTTCTACTTGAACTTAAATATTAAATCACTCTCTCTACTGATGGTTAAAGCTAATTCTTTTAACAGCAAACTAATTCTTTCAACAGCCTTACTAAAGACAGAAAAATTTTGCCAAAACTTTCAAATTATTTCAAAAATTTCAAAATTTCAAAAAGTTAACTTTCAAATTCAGTTTTCTTCTTCCTCACAGCTGCCTGAGGTGAACTGTTAATATATGCCAACTGCTTTATCCGTACAGGTCAGATTTTACTCCTCAGTGGGGCCTTCTCTCTGCTGATCTCCACTGACCTTCTCCCTTTACCACCCACTCAAATGCCTCAAACTGCTGTTCCTATTAACTCTTAAAATTTTTTCTCAATAACAATTTTTCCACCCAGGAGCTTCAAAATGCTGCCCTTTAGCCAAGGATGGGCATCTCCTTTGTTTTAATTCTAGGCCCACTGATTCCAGGTGCCTCCCTAACGTTTCTCTCACAGCAACCACCTGCATCACATCAGGGCCACAGCACGAAGGACATTCCAATCCCTATGTGAATTCCTTCACCCCAATTTACCACTCTCTAGCTATATCCCACAGATATAAGCAGCCTTCCAGCTCAGCCCAAGCCTTCAGAGATTTTTCATCCTTCTTGGTTGGTATGCCGTGATACGACTGCAGAACCTCGGAGATTCCAGGAGCTGCACTCACCCAGTCCCACCGCCACCCAGGAGACCTCACCCAGCCACCGCAACTTGAATCGCTCCAGAGATGATGGACTCCTCTTACTGGCTCCAATGCCAGAGGACACTATACCTCATCACTGCTAAATATGGGACATGGACGTGGGGGGAAAATATTACTTTTATGCCAACAAATGCTATATGTTCTCTATGCCCCCACACCTTGGTTCCCTATTCCTTTGATCTGTTTACCTCTTCCCACTCTTAACTCCCTGTTTGCCATAGGAACCCCTTAGCTCATGGCCAACTTCCTACATATTTATGCCACTGCTCTATATTTAAAAGGAAATGTTGGTATTGCTTGATGAGGGCACAGAGCACAAAGAGTTAAGAGGGTGTTGGAGAATGAGGTCAGAAACCCCGGCTAACCCAGTAGGCGTTTCCCTATCTCCACCCTCAACTCTGAGACTCCCAACCCCCAAAGCAAGCCACATGGACCCAGGTTCGCACCCCAGCTGTGCCTAGAAGGTGGCAGTTCCTCTGCCCCCAACACAATATCCTGCTTATTTTAGAGTAAATTAAGGAACACAAGTAACAACCACTGTTACTCAAGTGAGTAAGTGCCCAGGAAGGGCACATGCCCCCAGGCATCAGGCTCAGACTATACTGGAATGAGAATGACCTCACACATGAGATGCCATGTTGGTTCTTGCCTTCTAAACATTCTCTTCAGAACGAGACTTTTCTGGAAACCAGAGGGCAAGTCAGATTCAATTAAGCACAAGGACAACATGGCACTGAAAACAAGAGCTATTTATTACAAAAGTAATGACCTCGGATTTTTCTCTGGAAATTTTAGAAAATAAAATGTGATGGCTCAAGACACTGTCTGGAGGTTGGGTTGCCTGGCAAATATCTTCTTCCTCCGCCAGCAATTGGAGAGATGCACATTTCTGCCAGTTCCTGAGGGCTGCAGCTCATATGCAGAACTGTATCCTAATGGCTTCTGTCTCTTCCATCTTCCAAACAGAACCTAAGCACTAGGTGTAATGTCACGCATGTGACTTTGTCCCCAGAGAAGTGTCTGCCAATTTGGGCATGGAAGAAGGAGTTCTCTCATCCTCAGTGTGGACTAGGAGAGAACAGGTTTTCTCCTTCCTCACCCTTGCTCCAAGGCTGGCCTTGGCTGCTACAGAGCTCCTTCCTTCTAACAAGGGCCTCTTGGGAAATACGAAGCCACAGGGAAAATCAGACACCTGTTGGAAGTCCCGGCACCTTGCCAAAAGCCAAACACAGAAACCTGCATCCTCTATGATGTCCCACACTCGAACCCAAAGAAACCAGCTGTGCTTGGCAGAGGGGAGGGCGAGTGGGGGCAGAGCTTTCCCTTCCCTGCCAGAAATGCAATTAAGCAGGCAGCCCAGACTCTGAACACAGGCTGTGCTTCCTGCTGGAGAAGTCAAAAGGGCCAGAGCCGTGGGAGAGGGAGGTCAGTGGGCCTCAGATCTAATTAACCACCCCGCCTTGCTTTTGACATGGCTGCATTTCCTTTATTAACATTAATGATGCTCCATCCGAAAGTCCAAGCATGGCCCAGAAGCTTTCCTCCCTACCACGCAGTAGGCAGCACAGCCTGTCCTTGAGACCAATTTCCAGTCTCCGTGGCAACCGCCTCCTGAAGATGCTTTAAAGAGCTTTGACCCTGTCAGGGTTGTTGGGAGCTTCAGTGGAGGGAAGATGGACTGTGACAGAGATTTATCATTAAACCCTGAAATATCAACTCTTCTGGGATCAAATAAACATTTTGTCCTGAATGGAGAGGAGGGAGACAGACTGAAGGGCTAGCCTTGGGTTGGTTTGGTTCTAACCCAAAAGTTTTCTTAATCCCTTTGAGGGAGGAAGTGAAAGGAGCAGCTCTGAGCTCAAAATGGTGGACATGTGTTTCTAGGTACTCTGGGTCTTTGGGAAAAAAGAATGGTGAAACAGTAAGAAAGAAGGGAATACTAATGAAGCAAAAAAGGGTGTCATCAGGGGAAGAACTGAAGAAGTGAAAACAGGAATGTCCAGCAGGAGACAAGGCACTAGCTCAGACAGACAGAGCACCTCCTATTCAGCACCCCACTGGATGGTCAGCCCCAGATTCCCTTCTCTGACTCTCATCTGCCTCAGCTTCTGGGAAGGGTCCCAAAGACTTCCAGCCAGCAGACAATGCTCATGGTTAGGCAGATGCAAAGAAAAGGGATGGGCAGTGAGAAGAGCCTCTGGCACAGGCCCTTGGGATGAGCACTAGGATGTAGGCTCCTCCAATCACAGTGACATTCCCAGTCAACAAGGAATCAAGGGCTGAGGAAGCTGACCTCAGGCCGGTGAGTTCTCTGCATCCTACTCCCTGGAGACCACTACTCAATGCATGGTGCAGGCAGGAAGTCCAACCAGCTGCAGCCACTAAGGAAGCCAGAGGGAGTCGACCCTCCAGCTTGGGGTGCTTGCTCATTAGTGGGAAGGAGAGTAGTGCCCCTTTGGTGGTCTCATTTAATTTCCTCTTTAACACCTCAAGTGGGGAAGGTCAGCTCTCTCACTCTTTCTGGAGATCAGAAAATTTCTTACAACTCTTACAAAGCCAAATTAAACCAAAATCATTGTGAAAAAATACCAGAAACTACTACTGTAGCTCTAGACTATTATTTCTTAGAGTTTCTGACACTCGACTGTCCAGTTACATGATTTTCATTCCACGTGGGTTTGGATAAATGTACCTTTCCACACTTACACCTCCCTCTTGCACACTCACCCTCCTGTGTTGCACACTCAAGGAGCTGGGCCTGAGGCATACTGTCTTCTGTCAGTGTTGCCAACAAGAGCCGTTGCTCTTTAGTGTTGGGTTGAATCCAGGTTTGCTTCCCGAGTTTGGTCCTGGAAGCAGCAGAATGCTTTGGGCTCCTCCTGTGCTCCTCTGAAACTGGATGGCCCAGGGCCTAGCTTCACAACTGGCTGTCCCTGGGCAGTGGCTTCAAAAGTCCCATGATTCCAGCCACTTTAGTCCTGCCATGGGACTTTGGGGTTCTTGGGCTAGAGGACCAACCATCCCATAAGCCAGAGGGTGGAAGAGGTAGAAGCTGTAAGGGAAAGTCAGAGGGCCACTCAGCATCCCAGGGCTGCACTGCAGAGCTCTGACCCCAGCTTTCCACTGCTGGGGCCCATTACACAGGCTCTACTTACATGACCCATGCTGTCCATCCATCTGTCCACCTGTCTAAGTCCACCATGTGGACACATTCTTGTCTGAGAATTTAGCAGACACTGACTGAATGACCAGGAAGGACAGAGCTCTTCCCAGCATATCTAGAAGGGCCCATCTAGAGGTTGGCCATGGATGGCTCTGTGACCCAGAGTGTTAATATGTGAATTTGAGTCTCTTCAGTAGGCACGTGCTCATGGGTCACAAGATCTCACCATGCTGTCCAGGGATTCTCGACAGGATATCTGTGAGAAAGGGGAGCCTTCCAAATGACTAGCTTCCTCCAGTGGTTCTGAACCACAGCCCCATCTCCCCATTTCCACACTTCCCATCCTCCCTGACCTCACTGCACTAGAAAAGGAGTGCCATCTAGGTGTGTGGGGACAGTGCTAAAGCACCGGCAAAGGAAAGGGCAAAGCCCGAGCTCCCCACTGCTCCTACCTGCTGCACATCAGGGTCCCCTGAATCAGAAGCTCTGGATATGGGGGCCAGCTGTGAGAACAACTTGAAAACACCCTAGGGATTCTCAAATGCAGCCAGGCCCAAGCATTTGTAAGCTCAGGCTAGAGGGCCATGGAAGGGGAATGCGCACCTGTAGGCAGTTCCCAAGAGCAGGCTCAGAATTCCCACCGTGTGGACAGCACAGGCCAGGGGAGAGAAGGCCAAGCCCCAGGCACAGAGCCGCAGAAGTGTGTCCCACAGGATACCTATGGAGAGCAGGAAGACCTGGCATCAGCCTGTCAGGACAACCCCTGGGATCCCGGAGGAGGGCAGTACCCCATCAGGAGCAGAGGGCTGCTCCAAGCCCAGCTTCTCACTGCCTCTTCCTCCAGTGCAGCTAGGAGACAGCACTGACCTGTCAACATGCTGGAGAAGAGCATGGCGGGGAAGTAGTGGTGGAAGTAGAGGATCCGGCCCATCAGGAAGAATGGGAAGTAATGCAGCATCCAGCCCAGCAGCAGTTGGCCTCCTCCTCTCAGCAGGACCCGGGTCAGCCCTAGCCCCAACCAGCACAGCCCATTTAGGAGGCAGCAGAGGACAGAGCCTGGGTTCCATTCTAGCCCTGTCTGTCTTGCTGTGTGACTCTGAATTGGTCACATCATCCCTTGTGCAGACCACTCAAACCCCATGGCAACTGGATGGAGAGGGGCCATCAGGACTCCAGCACCCTGGTTAGTACCCAGCCTGACAGAGGGTGCATGCTGGCAGGGGGCCTGGTGCTGGTGTATGGGCTGGGGGCATATACCTACAGACAGTTGTTTTCCTTGCCTCAACCTCCCTTCTTTTAGATGCCAGAAACCTTCACAGCAGTGAGGTCAGGAAGGGAGATGGGAAGGGGAACACTCTGATTAGGACTTTTCAGATAGGGAGCTGTAGGGGCAAAAAGGGCTTGTGAACATAACTCATGCTGCCATCCATGCCTGAAGACTAAAGTAACTAGGAGGGGAACCACTGCCATGCCTTGGAGGTGCCTCTCTACCCACTGGAGGACAGGCCCAGGGAATAAGGGAGCAGATGAGAAAGGGCTGCTCTGGCTGCAGCATGAAATAAAGGCTCTGGGATCAGACTGGTGGGGTTTGGGCCTCTGTGCTCATGTGTCCTGTGACAAATTTCTTAATCTCACTGTGCCTGGTTCCCTAATGCACAGAAAGGGGGTGATAATAGTCTACCCCACAGGGTTGTTGGGAGGATACAAAGTGTTGAACACAGCATGGGGTACTTGGTGACTATGGGCTCTCAAAGAAGGGGAGAGTGTGAGAGACAGGAGAGAGCCCCATAGGAAGAAGTCCCTCCCAGAGTTCAGGCCTGGCCAACTGAGAGGACAGGTCAGGGACAACCCAGTGGCTCTGACCTTCCAACTCCGCAGGCAGCTGTGCCCCTCTCTGCAGGACAATGGCAATGGTGCTTCCTGAGAGGAGGTAGACGGCAAGGCTCACCAGATTCAGCCACCAGACCACCTACATGGGAAGGAAAGCTGGGGATGAGAGGATAACTGCGCTCCACAGGCTCGTGTCAGCCCTGATCATCAGAACTGGGAGCACTCACCGGGTTGCCAAGCAGATAGACTCGGAAGTCTGTGTCATTGGCCCCTGAGAAGCGCAGGCCCTGTGGAGCAGAGGACAGCCTACTGATCTAGGGTCTAGCTCATCCCTAGCCAGCAGCATTTGAGAGGGATGAAGATTGCCAACTTTCATCTTTCCCAGGCTGGACAGGAGGTTCAGAATGTGCAGATTTTCTAAGAGCTCTATGTAGAGTCCAAAATGGGCAGAAAATAGAGCCCTGTTTCTGCCCAGCCTCCGCCACCCAGCATACTCTAGCTCCATCCAGTCTCAGCAGTCTCTTTCTTGGCTCCACTTCCTGGAGCTCTAGTTCTGGGTCCTACCTGATAGTTGATAGGCCAGTGCCAAGGTTTGGATGTGAATTCATTGTCCTTGGGTTTGAGGCCATTGTTCCCCTGTAGGAGAGTGGCAAAGAAAAGCTAATTAGTAAAGCGATCCATCTGACTGTAAACATGAGGCTCAACAAGAGAAACCATTTCATCTCCCCATCAGGGAACATTCAGGAGCCCATATGCAGGCATAGTTCACCTACCTTACTTCTCCCAAACAAGCCTCTGTTTCTATCAGTGAGAGCCCACTTGGTCCCTCTCTACTAGTGAGAAGGAAAAGAAAGGAACAAGGGACTTATTTCCACTGGGGAAACAAAAATATTACCCACTGTCAAGGATAATGTCAAGAGAGGAGGTATGGGGACAAAAATCAGACCTTATTTAATTTCAAACAGAAGCACAGAAACTCAGGAGTGCCTGGGCCTGGAAAAGCTTACTTCAGCCTAGTGCTTCTCAATGTTTTTCCATATGACCCTACCCCTACTAGGAGGGCCTTTTCGACAATTTTTCTCCTAAATGAGCTCCATGGCATTTTAATGGCATAGCTACATTATATACCTATTTATATACTGTATGAATACTTGCACATCATTCATATACACACACACATATGGGGTTTTGTTTGTTTTGCATTGTATTTCTGCCCTCCAAGGACACATCTCATCTGCTGCGAGAAATTATTTCTAATGTTCCTAATGAATATTCCTAATGTTCAATTTAGTCTGAAGGACTTGAAATCAGTCCCTTGAACCCAGCAGCCAAGACTTGCATTATGCATTAACTTGTCTCACTATGGTCAAATTAGACTTTTGCTAAAACAGGAAGGAACAGGGATCATGAACACCAGAAGAGGAGTTAGGTTGGGGTTCTCAGCCTAGCTACTAGGACTGGCAGTTCTGTGCATTACAGGATGGTTAGCATCCTGGAATGTATTCACTGAATGCCAGTAGAGCCCTTGGCCTCCACCCTTCAGCTCTGTCAGCCTAAACTTTCTACAAACATTGGCATATAGCCCCTGGGAAACAAAATTACCCTCCACTGAGAACTAATGGTTTACCAAGAAAGATCCAGAAGGTCTGGTTCAGTGACTCACCACCCAGAAGCCTTACTATCCAACTTTGTGAGGACTTGGGAATAGTCTAGTTTGCAAGCCTTCACATGGTGGCTGGGCTGCTCCTGTAGGGTCACCAGATGTGAGACTGACCCAAAGGGACAGCCTCTGAATTACTATGGCCATCTAAGGACCTTGGAGTGAGGACCCTATGATGGACCAACAGGGTGTGAGTGTGTGTATGTATGTGTTTAAGTTTTCCTCTATGAGAACACCTTGGTCTCAGCACACACATGTGCACCTATCACACACACACCTCCACCACCACCAGTGTCTATAGTCTGGAGCACTATTTTGCTCTCTCCTCTCCCTGATTCTATATCCTCTGAGTGAGAGCTCTCATACAATCCTTTTCTTCTTTGTGTCTACCTTTTAGATAGTGAAAGAACTAAAACTCTAGATGCAGTCTTAAAATTCTACCCAGGCACAGGCTGATATCCAAGTGACAGGCCAGAGAGCTATGTCATCAGGCCATGGTGACAGCTACATTCAGAGACAGAGAAGAAGTGACCCAGAAATTGTTTAATGTCAACTCATCACCTTCAAATGTGCAAAACTGACAAAATCTTAAGTTTTAAAGTCTAAACTGACGGCATAAGTCAACTATATTTTTTGAATATTGCTTACATAATCATTTCCAGGTAAGTCCACTTGACAGTGGTTCTCAGGGAAACAATAACAGCTGCCAACCTCCCTGCAGCACCATGAGCAGCTGACAGTCACCCATCTGACTAGAGACATGTTGGCTCTTCAACAAGATTCCTGTGGGACTCAGGTCACACTGCCAGAGCAAGAGGGCCTACCACGAGACATCAGAACCGTAGGAACGTCTCCCAAGTTCACACAGGGAAATTTAAGTCAGTGGGTAAAATCTTTTCAATTTAAAAAGATTTCTTCTCTCTCTTTTTTAAAATAAAATATTTATTTATTTATTATTTGAGAGAGAGAAACAGACAGAGAGAGAATGGGCGCCAGGGCCTCCAGCCACTGCAAACGAACTCCAGACACATGTGCCACCATGTGCATCTGGCTTTACGTGGGTACTGGGGAATTGAACTGGGGTCCTTCTGCTTTTGCAGGCAACTGCCTTAACTACTAAGCCATCTTTCCAGCCCAAACCTTTGATGCTATTACTGCTGCTAGCTACTAATGACAGAGACAATGAGTTTAAGGGAACCTTAAACAAGACCCAGCCACACTCCAAAACAGTTCCTGCCCAGAAATAGGAGTGGCTCATGGTTGGAATTTTAGGCTACATATAAACAATATACTCAAGATTTCTATTTTTTTTCAAGTGCTTGGAATTGAACCCAATGCCTCCTGCATGCTAGGCAAGTACTCTACCACTGAGCTACTTTCTAGCCCCAAACAACACACTTAAATTAGTCACCCATCCTAACTGGTGCTAATTTTATGGGATGTAATGAATTGTCACTGTCTCATGATCTTCAATAAGAGTTTCCACTTGGACAGATCCGGAAATCACTCAGAGGTAGAGGAGGGTCACAATAAATGGCACTAACCCCAGAAGCCTAGCTTTGAAGTCTGTATCCATCTTGTACACATGGTTAAGTGACCCTAGACAAGTTCCTTAGCATCTCTGTACCTCAATTCCTTCATATGTAAAATGGGAATTAATACTAAATGAGTTCATACAAATACAGCGTGTGGAGCCGTGCCTGGTACATACGAGTTACAGTGTTCCCTGGAAACTCATTATAATGTCTATGAAGACGAGAAGCCAGCAGGTAAAGATGCTTTCAACATCCTCCACAAGGTATATGTGCCACAGCTATTGATTTATGCTCCAAATCTGCAGATGTCCAAACGCTCCTAGAGAAGCCATAGAATAAATAAGAAGGTCTCATAGTACCCGGATCATGACCATGTGGGACTCCAGCAAGATCTCTGGAAAACTGGGCTGCAGCACATCCAGGCTGATGTTTGGCACTGTGGGGAAATGATAAGAGAAAGACTGTCACAAATTCTGTCCTCCTGGTTAAGCTCACAACAGAGACAATGTTGAGGATCATTTATTCAGCTTGTTAAGCATCATGAGGCTCTCTGAGAATGACAGAAGAAACTGACAAGTGTTCCAGCTCCCTCCCTGACAGCTCTCAGCCATCACTATAGCACCAGCCCAGATGCTGCCCTTTCGTTAACAAAAGGAGTGTGAGGACAGTGACTGAATTTTTCTGGCTCACCAGCATATCCACAGGGCCCACAGGTTCCTGGCATACAATAAAGAATTAACCAATCAGCTGTTTGGGCTAGAGTGTAAAAAGAACAAAATGGAAATTATATAAAAAAGGAAAAAATCAAGCAGAAGCTTGGGGGTAGGGTTGGGGGTGGGGAACAGACAATCCAAAGGTTTATTGAGCTGACACTGACCCTGAAATGGAAAAGTCAAAAGGGGTCTGGGAGCAGAGATATGGGATCAGATGAGGGCTACGGCCACAGCTTGGCTTATGTGAAGAGGCTGGCTGAAAGTGGGGAGAGGAAACTGTCATGGTTTGATACAGGTGTCCCCCACAAACAATTGAATGTGTTCTGATAGATCGATCCTCAGCTGATGGCAGTTTGGGTTTTACAACCTCGATGAAGCTGTGTTATTGGGGCAGGCTTATGGGGGTTAAAAGCCAGCTTCCCCTTGCCAGAGTTTGGCCCACCTTCCTGCCGCTGTTTGCAGTGCTGTGGCAGAGGTGATGTCCAGCCCTCTGCTCATGCCATCATTTTCCCTGCCAGAATGGACTCTCCCCTCCAGTCCGTAAGCCAAATAAACCCATTCCTCTACAAGCCGCTTTTGTTTGGGTTCTTTCTGCACAGCAACTAGAAAGCTGACTGCAACAGAGACACTCTGCATTGACCAGATGGGCAAGGACCAGTCTGCACTAAGCCTGGAGGTAGCGAGGCCCCCATGATGCAGGAATAGTAGAAGAGTTCAGAGGGAGATAAAAACAGTCCTACAGGAGGCCACTGGAAACTTCAGGGCAAGGACTATAAGGAGGAAATAGAGGAAAAGGACCTAGCAGTGTTGACACAGGAAGACGCTGATGGGAAAGGCAGAGGTGGAGGCAGGAAGATGCAAGTGCAGGGAGTCTAGGAAAATTCTTTTTCTAAGGAGTTTCTTACACGTTTCCCCTCAGAGCCAGCCAAGGAAGCAGCCTCAACTCACGTTTGGGATTGATATGGTCCTCCACATTCCAGATGGAATTGAGGTTTTCTTTTAGGTATGGAGTGCAAGTAACTTCCAACTGCTCCCAGCCCCTGTCAGAAAAATAGTCACAGATGACTCTCAGAACCCCGGAAATGCCCCCCAAGGGAAGTAATGTCCACTGCTCTTAAGTATGTGGAACCCCTCTTTTTAAGGCAGTGGACATTACTTTTTAACCTCACCCTTTCATAGTCTATAAGTAGCATACATTATTATATAATTATATAAGACATATATATAATTATATATCATATTATATATATTATAGTCCACAGTGTAGCATACATTATTTCCATTTTACAAAGAGACTTGTGTCCAGAGATTTACCCTAAGGAAGATATACAAATGTTTAAAACTATCAAAACACATAAAACACAAACTATCCTGGAGCTCTGCATTCCATAACATTCCTGGTGTGTTTCTTCCTTCCATCTACCATCAAGAAAAAGCAACATGCACCAAGAAAAAAAAACCCACACCAGGCTGGAGAGATAGCTCAGCAGTTCAGGCACTTGCCTCCAGTGCCTAAGGCCCTGGGTTCAATTCCCCAGGACACACATGGGCCAGACCCAAAAAGTGGTGGCCCTGGCGCGCTCTGTCTCTCTCTGTCTCTCTCTCTTTCTCTCTCTCTGTATCTCTGCTTGAAAATGAATAAGTAAAATATTTTTTAAAAAAAACCACACCAACTACTGGGTAAAAGATGCTTCTGACATACTTATTATAGCATAGAAGGGAAAATGTAAGCTTGATTAGAACACCACAATTCCAGAGACGTACCACTTGGGCAGAACCTTCCCTGAGGAGCCCAGGACACAACCTGTGACCAGATGGATGAAGCGAATTCGACTTCTCAGCACTTTGATCCGGTTCCCAAACTTTCTGTTTACAACCTCAATCCGCCAGAAATCGTTGGAGTCCCCTGTCCCATTCTGCCATGAAAACCAAGAAAAAAATGCAAAGGTCAGCTAACTTTATAAAAGAAGTGTCACAAAGGGAAAGTCACATACCTCCGTGTTATAAAAATCTAATTATCCTCAATGACTGAGGTAGGAAAGGGAAACAGCCCAGGTGACTGACATTGCCCTAGCACTGCGTCACAACAATAAAAAGGAGTACAAGCCCTGGAACCAGAAGTCCCACTCTTCACTTTTTAGGACCAGAGTTTAAGTTCTCAAGAGATGCTTCTGCCAATTGCCCTGAGCTAAGAGAAGCAGGTCTGGGCTGTTTGTATCTGGACTCTCTCCTCCAAGCAGAAAGGTCTGGCCTGGATACTACACCTTTGAAACTAAGGCAGTTGTGTCCAAGTCTCTGCAGGAGAGGCCTACAGGAAAAAAAAAAGTGCCTTGGCCCTAGTACAGCGCTGGCAGAGCTAGTAGGAAGAGGGCTCTGGAGCTCACCTTAAGGAACCCAGACTTCCTAATAATGAACTAAAGGGCTTGGAAGGGAGTGAAACTGACAGCTCAAAAACTTTTCCATAAGCTATTTTTTTTTCTTCAGTTACTCCCAGGCCATAAGTACTCACGGAGCTTTTATTCTATTACATGAATCTCACTGAGGTAGCAAAATACAAAGCTATATAAATAATAATACCCCTCTATAATACAGAGAAAAGATTTTTTAAAATAAAACCATTGAAAATTTGGGATCTGGCAAAAGGTAAACTTGAGTCCATTTTGCATGTTTTTGGCTACTATGTCCAATGTGATAATGCAAAATTAATTATTGTGTGAGTGTATATAAGTGTGGGGAGGTACAGATACATGTGCATGCATGTGTGGAGGCCAGAGGGCATCTTTGGGCATCATCCTTAAAAACACCATCCACCTCTTTTTGAAACAGCATCGCTCATTGGCCAGGAGGTCACCAAGTAGACTAGACTGGCTAGCCAGTGAGCTCTGAGAATCCTCCTGTCTCCATGTCTCCAGTGTTAGGATTGTAGGTATATACAACTATGCATGACTCTTTTTTTAAACAAATATTTTTATTTATTTATTTGCAAGGAGAAAGAGAGAGAATAGTCATGCCAGAGCCTCTAGCCGCTGCAAACAAACTCCAGACACATGCAACACTTTGTACATCTGGGTTTATGTGGGCACTGGGGAATCAAACTCAGGTCTCCAGGCTTTTCAGGCAAATGCCTTAACTACTGAGTCATCTCTCCAGCCTCAGCTTTTTTTTTTTTTTTGAGTGTGCAATGTGTGACTATGTATATACACACAAATATATGTGTCCCCCGCACATATGTGTGGAGACCAGGGGAGGATGTCAGGTGCCTTTTTCTATTACTCTTCCACCTTACTTCCTGAGACAGGGTTCTCAGTGAGCTTGGGTTAGACTGACTGACCAGTGAGCCCGGCAATCCTATCTCCCCCACCCTCAGTGTTAGGATTATAGGAGTGTGCAGCCTTCCCCAGCTTTTTAATGTAGATGCAGGGAATAAACCTATGTCCTCATTCTGGCATAGCTAACACTCTTACTCACTGAGCCCTATACCTGGCTTTTACAAGGGTGCTAGGGATTGAATTCAGGTCCTCATGCTTGGGCAGCAAGCACTAACCAGAGCCCTTTTTTTGGTCCCGAATGAGCCATCTTCCAAACCCCAAATGTGATTTTAAGAGATCCAAATGGCAATCATATTTGACATTTATTAGGTATTAGAATCCATGAATGACATTCACCATGCAAGAAAAAGGATGGAGATAAAGCAGACTTCATAGGCTGCTTGTCTCACATCAAACCTAGCTAAAAAGTTCTATCATGTGAAGGAAGTCCATGTGCAGCCTCCAAGTCTTAGAAACATTCCAGAGTTTTGGAACATGTCCTGCCACATGGCTATGAACCAAGCTCCACAACTTCTTACCCCCAGCTCACGCCACAGTTGTTCACTTACTATGCCATAGCCAGTGACCTGATAGTGCTTCCGGGTCAGGGGGGCCTCGTGATGGTGACTATGCAAGTTCCGAGAAGTCCTACAAGTTGAAGAGAGAAGGGTACCAGTGCAAGCTCGGGTGGAACAGACTAGTGCTCCATACTCTGGGAAACAGATGCCTGCATTTTCTAAAAGCAGCCTCTTAAGAAGCAGCAATAGGCAACTCAAGTGTTATCTTTTCCTTCAGGATGAAACCGGAAACAAATTCAAAGGTCAGCGTTCCCCAAAACCAAAATTGCAGGCAAAGGCTGGCCTGTGATGTCATCACCTTCATATCAAGGACCTCTCATTCCAACCCAGCAGCTCGGTTCCCTTACCAGAGCCTCAGTCTCTGTTGCCCTTACCGCTCACTTCCAACCAGCAAGTTCACTTACTCTTTGTGTTCTAGTCGAATGATGTCTCCGTGCCTGACAAACTCCACTGGGAATGAAGGGTCTAGGGGATCTGCAGAGAAGGAACAAGTGTGGACACTGAAAATTCACACAGTAGGCTGGTAGGAATGGAGGGCCTGCTGGGAAACAGTTATAGTGCCATGTGGTATGTGCTTGTGGTACTGACAGTGTGCTGTGGCAGCCAAGGGTGAGGCCTCCCGTCACCTCAGAGTAAGAGAAGAGTGCCCTTGAGATAATGCTTAAAAAGACTCTCAAGGGGGGAGTTTGCTAGATGAACAGGTGGGAGGAAGGCACAGGATGTGAGAGAATCAAGCTCATTTGCACAACGGCAAATGCGTTCATGCAGTTGGGGGTCTGTGGAGAGGAAGGGTGAGGAAACGGATGAAGGTGTAGGCACAGGGCTAGGCTACCTACGCCAGGCTAGTCATGTGGCAGGCTTTGGAACTTAAGGCAAGAGGCTAAATAACATGATTTTCCTTTCAGCAGTAGCAACACATCTCCTCAAAATTAATTTCTTTTAATTGGTCACTCTCCTCAAAATCAAATCTTATCTCTAGCCACAAATTTTCTAAGTGTGAGGTGAAGAAAATGATAGAATGCTGAAAGAATAGGACCACTTTTCTGTCACCTGGAAATCAAAAACTGATCAGGATCTAGAAAGGCAATGTCTAGCAAAGGAGCTGGCAATCACCACAGCAAGGCAGAATACACCCTTGTAAATTTCAAACAGTGAGACACCAACACCCTATAAATAGATCAAGGCCAAGAAAGCTAAATTTGCCAATGAAAACCACTGGCTCTCGGGAAAATCCAAGACTCAACTGCACAGATGCCCACTGCTCTGCTGCCTTTTAAGCTTCACATTAAGTAGCAGATGACAAATCCAACAAGTCAACAGGGAAGAAGTTTTATTGCATATGGATTGAAGTAGGGGCCTTTACAGTTATTAAGAACTATGAAATTCTTAGTTACAAAGTTCCCAGAAAATCCTGAGCTACTTAGCTTGGAAGCCATACTGGAATGACAGGACAAAGACATTCAAAGAATTGGTTCAAGCCCAAATACTTAGAAGACAGACCCTTCTTCTTCTATCTCCTCATTATGATGGATCACTCATGTTTTTTCTGTTGGATCAAAACACCATCAATACTACTATCACTGTGGTGCCAAATCAACTAGCTCACTGGGTGATCGCAGGTGGTATTTTCTGAGGCGTCATAGCAAATACCTGTGACTTAAGAGTGAGGATGGATTCAGGTGATAGCAACCTTCTGTTCTCTACTACCTGCAGATAGACACCTGCTTCACCCAAGAAAGAAAGACCCTGACATAGCTCTTGCTCTGGTCCTAGAACCCTGAGATTCCAAATATGTTTCAGAACTACTTTGCTCAGATCAGGCAGGGGAAGAGCCGCAGCCTTTGAGGGATATAGCAGGCACCAACCTAGACAGAGAGGGCTGCTGACAGGCCCGCAGATTACAAGCGACTCAGAGATGAGCAGAGCAGCACTCTATCTGATCTCTGGTTTCAGCATGATGATGCCAGGAGTGAGACCTTATCCATTTTACTCAATGTTTACTCCCAGGCCTTCAACTGTGCTTGGCACATAGTAGGAGCTCCATAGACAGTTGTCAAAAGGATAAGTGAGATCAGTAAAGATGATGTCAAGGATGCTCAGAAGAGTCCATCTTGGTCGGTGTCACTCTTTTGGAGGCATGAGAAATGTTAAGGAGAACCCAGTGAGTAATAGCACAAGAACCATCAGTTCTTAACCATATTACCTTCATTTGTATTATGTTTCTTGACGATCCACAGGTTGTTGTAATCCTTGTGTAAATAGGTGGTGACCTAAGGGGAGGAAGGAGAGAAGAGGAGATGGGAGACAGAATACCGTCACTATAGCATAGCTGGCCAAGCACAATCCCTAACAAGCCAACCTGCTCAAGTAACATCCAAGAGGCCACATTTCTCAATGGAGCTCAACAAACAGCACTGCAGAATGAGATGTTCTCCATCCTTCTGGATTTAGAGGCCCTGGTTTTGTTTTAAATTTGTATGTGTGCATGTATGCATATGTGTTGTTTTGCCACTGTGTGCACCAGGCCCACAAACTTCTGGATTCACCTGGCTCCACCTCCCATTACCTCAGGTGCATTGGAATTAGACAAGTGGGCCACTTTGCATCAGAGTTTAGGTAGGTACTGGGAAAAATCAAACTCCAGCTTGTAAACAAGTGCCTTTAATCATGGAACAATTTCCTTAGCCCCAAAGCCCTGACTTTTATGGTTGTCTCTCTTTGTATCTTTCTGAATCTTGTCAATAAAGTTTCAGCCTTCTAGAGGGAGGAACCATGACACTGTGTGTAATAGTCTCCAAAACACAAACAGTAAATTCAACACATCCTATTATCTATATTTTATTTATTATCCTTGTATCTTTGTGTGTGTGAGTGCAGGGCTGTACATGCCACAGCCTGAGTGTGGAGGTCAGAGGAGAACTTTCGAGTTGGTCCTTGCCTGTCCACATCATTTGAGGCAGGGTTTCTCACTTGTAATTCACACTCTGACTTTCTATCAGCATCAAAAAGTTGGGAAACAGGGCTGGAGAGATGGCTCAGCGAATAAGGCACTTGCCTCCGGTGCCTAAGGCCCTGGGTTCAATTCCCTAGGACCCACATAAACCAGACCCACAAGGTGGTGGCCCTGGTGTTCTCTCTCTCTCTCTCTCTCTCTCTCTCTCTCTCTCTCTCTCTCTTTCTCTCTCTCTCTCTCTCTCTGCTTTCAAATGAATAAAGTATTTTTTTAAAAGTGGGCTGGCATAAGGAGCCTCATTAGCGCAGTAGGTAGCGTGTTAGTCTCATAAAAAGTGGGCTGGCAGATGCACAAAGTGACACATGCATCTGGAGTTAGTTTGCAGCAGCTGGATTCCCTGGTGCACCAATTCTCTCTCTCTCTCTCTCTCTCTCTCTCTCTCTCTCTCTCATTGATTGCAAATAAATAAATGTTTTTTTAAAATTTTTAAAATAACCAACTGGGCATGGTGGCGCATGCCTTTAATTCCAGCACTTAAGAGGTCAAGGTAGGAGGAGCACTGTGAGTTCAAGGCCAGCCTGTAACTACATAGTGAATTCCAAGTCAACCTGGGCTTGAGTGAGACTCTACCTAAAAAAAGGGGGTGGGGCTGGGAGATTGGTTCAGTGTTTAAAGGCGCTTACTTGCAAAGTCTGCCCACCTGGGTTTGATTCCCCAACACCCACGTAAAGCTGGATGCAAAGTGGTGCATGCATCTGTGGCCCCAACAGGCCAGGAGGCAGAGCCAGAAGAAGTCAATGCTCTTGGGCTGCTATTCTGGCAGTAGGTTTGTCTGCAGCGGCAAGAGACCATGCATCAAAGAAGGTGGAGCACAGACACCTGGAAGTGGTCCTCTGACCTCCACACACATACTGTTGCATGTGCAACTGTGCTTGCACACTCACACAAGTTCAAAAAATTAAAAAGTAAAACAATGCCTCAAACTTCCTAAATGAAAAACAATATTTTCTATAATGTGGCCAAATAAAATAAAAAACCTCCATAAATATCCATTCTAGAGGTTTTTTTTGTGTGTGTGAGAAAGGGAGAGATAGAGAGTGAGTATGGGTATGCCAGGGTCTATTGGCCACTGCAAACAAACTCCAGACACATTTGTATGTGGCTTTATGTGAGTACTGGGGGATCAAACCCAGACTGGCAGGCTTTGCAAGCAAGTATCTTAAGCTGCTGAGCCATCTCCCTAACCCTCATCCTAGAGTTTTAACCCATAGATATTTTATATATATTGGTTACTTAAAAATTTTGCACTTCTTCATGTGCATATCTACAATGCTACAGCTGATCTAATAGAATCTAGAAACAGTATAAACATCTATTAAAAGGACCAGTGGGAGAATATCCAGAGATATTGTCCTCCTCCGCAACAACACCACACACACACACACACACACACACACACACACACACACACACACAAACTGGCTACTGCTTATACAACTCATAACCCTCCCTCCCATTCCAGCAATCCCAATGAGAAGGGCCCTCAGTGGGTTGGGAGCAGAGAGGAGGGAAATGGGGGTACCAAAACAAGACTTGTTCATACAGTGTTTCTACTTATCAACAATAAATAAATTTTTTAAAAGGACCAATCATCCAGGCATGGTGGCACACACCTTTAATCCCAGGACTTGGGAGGTTGACATATGATGGCTATGAGTTAAAGGCCAGCCTAGGCTACAGAGTGAGTCAGCCAGGAATAGTGTGAGACTACTTCAAATAAACAAACAAAACAAAACTGACCAGTTAACATGATACTGTGGATATAGCATAGGCTATTATTATATAGCTACAAAATGTATGAGAATAGTTATTTATGTACTTATTTGTTTGCAAGCAGACAGACAGAGGAGAGACAGAGAATGTGTATGCTAGGGCCTCCAGCCACTGCAAATGAACTCCATATACATGTGTCAATTTGTGCATCTGGCTTTATATAATATTAGAGAATTGAACCTGGGTCACTAGGCTTTGCAGGCAAGTGCCTTAGCTGCTGAGCCATCTCTCCAATTCCTAAGAATGGTTTCAAAGTAGCATGTGAAATAGCTCATGAGCTGCTGGTGCTGAAATGGCTACTGTGGTGGTTTGAATGTAAAATGTCCCCCACAGCCTCTTGTTTGTGATGAAGCTGGTGGAGCCTTTGGAGTTAGCTGGAGAAAGAGTGATAATGGGGATGGACCTTGGGATTTCGTAGAGATCACTGTCTCTAGTACCTCCCTGCTGGTATGTGATGATGTGAGCTAGTTTCCTGCTCTTCCCGTGATACTTCTCCTTAAGACTGTAAGGGGAAATAAGGCCTTTCCTTCTATAAGCTGCTTCTAGAGGGATGTTCTATTCCAGCAACAAGAAGATAATTCCAACAGCTACTGTCTGTCACCAGGCACTAAGCAAATCTTCCCTGTTAAGTCATGACCGTAGCCCTGTGTTGTTTTCCCCACATCACTTACAAGGAAACAGGTTAAGCCTGCTCAAGATCACACAGCTTAAGGTTTGAGGAGAGAGGACTCCAACCAGAGCAATGCTCCCAAGAGAGGAGACTAAATGTATACAATTATGCCAAATATGTAGACAATTACAGAAACATCTGGAAACAATGGAAATACAGGCATTTCTTTTGGGTTTTTCTAGCATATGGCCAATTTATTTATAAAGATATTTAGAGCTAACAATTGTGAGAAAAATCACTTTGCATGTATTATGGCTTTTTGGTGTGGCTTTTGCTTTTTCTCAGCAAAAAAATTAATAATGATATTATGTATATATAAAAGAAAAAATAGAAAAATTACATGAATAAAAAGCCAGGTGTAGGGCTGGAGAGATGGCTCAGCGGTTAAGGCACTTGTCTCCAGTGCCTAAGGCCCCGGGTTCAATTCCCCAGTACCCACATATGTCAGACCCACAAGGTGGTGGCCCTGGTGTGCTTTCTCTCTCTCTCTCTCTCTCTCTCTCTCTCTCTCTCTCTCTCTC
>PVHP010003048.1:0-82298 GCA_004024765.1 Zapus hudsonius | reverse complement strand
TATATATATATATATATATATAGAGAGAGAGAGAGAGAGAGAGAGAGAGAGAGAGAGAACTTCTCCATTAAATCAGGCGGGAAGGTAAAAGACACACGCACACAAACCCACACACAATAGCACGTGGACATACATACAAATAACTAGAGGCCTATAATGCCAGCAAATAAGGAGGCAAGGGAGGAGAATCTCAAGTTTAAAGACTTCCTGGGCTACAGAGTGAGTTGGAGGCCAGCCTGGGCAATTTGGTGCCACCCTGTTTCAAAATAAAAAGTAAAATAAGTTTGGGAATATAGCTCACTGTGCACCTCTTCAGATTAAATCTCTAGTGTTAGATAGAGCTCCTCCCCTCCCCCCAAAAAAAATTATATGCTGAGTGAATGAAAAGAGTCAGGGGCTACATTTCTCCCAGGGTCTCACTGCCCCCCCATAGCACTGGAAAACCTGCCCATGTATCACTCCCCAAATCACACATGCTGGTCTTTATAAAGGAGCGACCTGCTTGGTAGCTCATTTGCCATCTGCTTAATTTGTGGTTTGGACCCCGAGGGTCTAATTAGGTCTGGTCCTCTCCAAGAGGGGTTTGCCCTCCAAATACATTCCGATGCACTTCCAAGGGCCACTTGACGGCTTGTCCCCAATCTTAGACAGTTAAAAATGGGAAGCCAGTATGGCACAAAGGCTCCCACCCCACCTTGGTGCCGTCTTTTCCTTTTAGAAATGCCTTCTTTATGACTCATGTATTGAATGCTCTAAAGTGATAAATACAGCTGAAATACTGGGAGTAAGTGGCACCAAAAACAAAAACAAACAAACAAACAACCCCCCCACTCATTCTTAGTAAGACCCAAGCCTAACTCTAACCCTGCCCATGGGCATTAGACCTGCCCTGTATTCCCAGACAGTAATCAGAAAGGACCTCGCTGCTGACACTGATTCTGTGTTGAGTCTATGTTGACAAGTTTTCATCTTGTCTTGGGCTCCATCTATTATGTAGCCAGTTGGATCCCTTGACTATGTTCTTTGTCATTGTAATAACACGATTTTTCAGTTTCTTGTGTTTTTGCCCTATCAGTTTCATCAGAAAGAACTTACCTCAGGCCTGTTTTTCCTGACTAGCTCCCAAAGGCTTTATTCTGTTCCTGGCCCTCCTGGGATATAAGCTTTTGGGCTAAGTCTTTGGTTTGGATTCAGACTCCCTGGATCTAATCCTGGCTGCACAGCTCAGCAGGGCAAGTTGGTTCATCTTTTTCCCGGCGCAGTTTTCTCATTTACTAAATGGGAGTGATGGTAGTCTACCTGTATTCCGGCTTTGAGAGAAGTTTCAAGAAAAACAGCGTAAAGTCCAACCCAGGAGCCTGGATTGGAGTCACAGGCTGGGTCACTGCTAGGTAGTGTCGCACTCATCCCACACCAAGTCTCTGATTCTGCCTGATCCTCACAGATCTTGCTCTGCGAGGCTGTTCCTCCTTGGCATTTGAGCCCATACTTTGTGACCTCAATTGCACTCAGGGTCTGTGGAGCCTGGCTTCTTTGCAAGCAAGTACCTTTAACCACTGAGCCATCTCCCCAACCCCAAGAGCCTGGACTCTTAATGCATGCTCCCTCCTCCTCCATGAAGCTCTAGCTTCTTCTCCTTGATGTTGGGTGATTAATTAACACTGAAACTATTTGTGTAAATAAACTCTTCATTTTGCAACTCTTTTCTGGTTCCCAGTGGTTCAAAGATGCCTCTTACTTGATATATCATTAAAGAAACCAGCTTCTTTTCTAAGGACCATTTAAAACCCATTTTAATGCAGCCCAGTCATTCATAAGTAAAGCGATCACCTCCCCATTTATACAGGAAGTTGCAAAACGTTGACCATATAAAAGGATTCCGCATTGTTGAGGCCTGGTGTGATGTGGGATATGAGTCATGTGTTCATTTAGCAATCACTTGTTGAAGACTGTGTGTCAGGCAGGGCTGTGAGTCCTGGAAATATAACTGTTAATAAGACCGCCAGCAACTGTGCTCTGTGCTGCCCGTGTTCCAGTGGGGTGCAGACATGAAACCAAGCACAAAGAACCCTATCTGGGAGTGATGCCATCCAGAGAAATACAGCAGAATGAGAGTAGCCCTGGGCTGCTTTAGATGGGATAACCCAGTAAGAATTCTTGGAGGAGGGGATGTTTGAGCTGAGGTCCAAATTAACAGATAGAGGCAACCAGGAAAGGATCCAACATGAGAAAATCAGGTGCTCAGACTAAAGATGACCTGACCTTGGTGTACTTGGGAGAAGTTGGTAGAATAATGAGATGGCATAGGGCACAGAGCCACTAGTTAGTTGGTCAGTGTGCAATTGTATGCACAGGCTAGTCAGAGCTGGAGAGCAGGGAAGAATGCTGCCCATGCCAGCATGTGGGCCTGAAGGCCCTGAGACAGCCTGAATTATATTCCTCAGCATCTGCATAAACACCTGGTGTGGCCATGCGTATCTGCAACCCAAGTCCTGAGGGGTATAGAGAATTGCCAGGGCAAGCTCCAGAACCAGTGAGAAACACATTCGAGGGGTTCCGCCCAATGTTGTCTTTAGGCTTTTCCAGGCGCATGCGCAGGACACATACACCTGCATACTCATGTGCATACATCACACCACACATGCTACATATGCAAACACATGCAAAAAAATAAAGGGCCGGCCTTATTAATAACTCTTCCATTCATGACTTTACTTACTAAAATACCAGATTTTTAATTATTAAAAATGTGCCTTTTAACTTTTTATTAAAAGCTTACTAATTATAGACAATAAACCGTGATAATTCCCTACCCACCCCAATTTTCCCCCTCTCAAGTCCACTCTCCATCCTATCCCCTCCCCTTCTCAATTAGTCTCTATTTTGTTTTGATAGCAACATCTTTTCCTCCCATTATGAAGGTCTTGCGTGGGTAGTGTCAAGAGCATTTTGTGTCTGGAAGATTGTGTTTTAGAGGTCCTGAGTTCTTCCATTGGCTCTTGCAACCTTTCTTCTGCAGTAGACCCAGAGCCAAGGTGTGATAGGGATATCCCAGTGCTGAACACTCCACTGTCATTTCTTAGCACTATGGTGTCTTTTGAGTTATCACCGCTATCTGAAAAAGAGAAACTTCTCTAACCAAAAGTGAGGGTAGCATTGTTATATGAGCATGCATATTTAAGGAAAAAAGTACTTGTTTAGTGGACATAACATATGCATTTAGCCAGAAAACAACAGGCATTACTCCTACTCCGCTGGGGCTCATGATCTCCCCCACCATAGGCTTTTGACAAGGTCTTCAGTACCAGGCATGTATTCCCTATGGTGGAGGGGCCTCTAGTCCAATTGGAGAATAATTGTTTTCCCCCACAATAGACGTGCCACTATTGCCCCAGTTGGCTCATTTGGCCTGGCTGGCCAGTCTTAAGGCTTGCAAGGTCTGCTGCTGTTCACCACCGTAGATGACTTCTCTCTCCCACAGGGCTGCATGCAGCCATAGCATTTTCCAGCTTTCTGTCAGCTGGTTAACAGGGAGGTTTCCAGCTCAGCTCCAGGTTGATTTCTCAGTGACCTACAGCCCAAGCCTGTGTGATCTTCAGCAATAGTGTCTTACCATCTCATTCTGATGGGCAACCAAGAGCCTTGGCAATGGCCTGTAATGTTTTGAGGGCCTCAGGAAACTCCCTGGCCAACAGCTCACTGGAAGGTGCCCCATCCCTGGCACTGAATTTTTTTCTAGTAATAATCTATGGCTTCTGGGTGTGCCAAAGAAGTAGGTTTCAATATGGCTTATTCTAAACCTCTTAAACTTTGGTTAACCTGCCTCCAACCCTTCCTTTACTCAATCCCTTCTCCTGACCCCACCACTGAAGTGATTTTATATCATATTTGAAGAAGCCTAGCTAAGAACTCACAATGAACATGTCTACCCCAATGGTTCCCAGATACTGGTTCATACCCACTGCCCATCTGTTTGACCCTCTTATTTAAGGTCTGGGCTGTTAGAACCAATAGAACCTTCTATAAAATTTCTTCTCCTAGGCCTCTTGACTCTAAGTTGGGATGGGTTTGAACTAAGGAGAGAGGCATGAGAAGGGAGACTCCTGTTATTTTTTTTTAAATCAGTCTCTAAAGAGAGACTCACATTGTTCTCGTGAAACAAAATGTATATTACAGGGATATATGTCCAAAAATAACCACTGGTTGCCTTGGAGTGACGCTAGTGGCGGTTCATGATTCGGATGCTCTTCTCTGGAATGGGGTGACTCTTAGAGAAAGTCGTACCATGAGGATGACTTTGTTGATTCAGGGGATGCTTTTTTCTCCGGGTGCTTCTCAGAATCCCTTGCCCTGGCCGGCAGGACCTTTGCAGTGTTTCAAAGAACCAGATGAGTTTCCAGAGTGAATGGGCCCAATGCTCCAAGGTTAGCTTTTAAATGCTCTGTAAATGGTCCGAGGGAATCCAGATTTCAAAATCTTGACACCTTTGATTTTGTGCATACCTCTTAGAAAGTGTATCTGGGAATAATGGAAGACTCTATTGTTAAATTTTAGAGACTTTTGCATTCTGCTTAGAAATCACTATTTTAAGTTTTATTTTAACATTTACTAGCAGTGGTACTAATTATTTTAAATATGACCCTGGAAATGGGCTATGTCAGCTTGAAAAGATGATTTTAAACAGAATTTGGGTTTAAAAGGCAGATTTTATAGACATACTAGTAATACCATTGTTATCTAATTAGCATCTACTGCATAAAGCTATGTGATATTAGAGAGGCAAGTATACATAAAATTATAAATTGTGACATTTTATGAGTTTTTTTATCATGAGTTTTATACAGTCATCATTACTTAACAGTGTGAAATGTGGCCTTAGACATTACATCATATGAAGACCAGGAGACAGAAAAAAACTGAGGATCAATTTTTTGATTATAATAAAATTTTAGTATGAGACATTTCTGAATATATGTCATGAATGAGTCACTTTTTTCACACCAAACCTGTGACCTATTATGATTATGTTTCGACTTCAAGGGGTTTTCAGTATTTAAATTCTAAAACTAATTCTAAGGTTTCTAAATGATTCACTTTCTAATCCACTTTTATGTTTTATAATTAAATAAGAAAATATTGCTTATATCTACATTTTTACTATTCTTGGACATATTATAATTATTTCTTTAATTTCACCAATAAAACAGCCCATTTCTTCATTAGTAAATTACAAGGCTATTTCAATTAAAAAAATGAGTTTAAATGTAGCTTGCCATCTCAGATATATACATTGCAAATGAAAATTCTTTCAGTACTTTCATTAGTTCTCTTTGTACAATGAGAGGATACTTTCTAGGTAAATTAATCCCTTCCAAACCGTAAGATAACTTCCTTTTTGGAAAGAGTTATTAGAGTCTTATTCTTTATAATCTTAAATACCACTTATGTTCAAGTGAACAATACAGGAAAAAATTACACTAGTTAAAAAAAGAATGATTACGACCCAGGCCAAGTGCAGTGCAATTATATGTTCATGGAAAAGTGAGCTTTTTACTGGGAAAAGCGTGCTATAGATGCCCATGAAATAACCAAAGTTTAAGTATTTTTGTAAATTAGGTTGTTCCTAGTTAAACAGGTGGCTTTAAAGGCTGGTTTCACTGTTGTTTTAATCATAGTTTAGTTACCATGGAGAAATATGCAAGTTAGCATTTACACACAGAAGTGAAATTTATGCTGCATAGATAATAGCCTAAATTTAGCTCGACTTAAGTTTACCACTTCCTTTTTTTAACAAAAAGAATAATAATATATCACATATATCCATTGACAAGTTAATGTCTTTAAATACTATAACATTTTTAGAGAATCTCTTCCCTTCAGCACTGCTGCAAAACTGCAAGTGTGTCTTCTTCCAGGGCTGAACGTCACATAACATAACACATCTGATTGCCATGATTGATATCACACCTAGGTTGAATAAAAGACTTTGTTAAGGGTTAGCAGTTATATGTCAAGGAAATAATGTGTGGACACAATGCATCTCATTGGTTTTTATAAGAGGCAATTATTTTGACTAAAAATCTTCAGAAATTGTATAGTGCTAAAAAGACCAATTTGATATCAGAGCTGTGGGTACCATTTGGATGCATTTTATAAAAGAAGTTCGGACCCAGGTCGTCTCTGGGTACTATTTTGATCTTCATGCCCCCTTAACTAGGTAACAGATTTTTTTTTCCACCCTGAATGAAGACGTTCAGCTGAGTGGAACCCAGCAACTGGGAGTTACCTTGCCTGCCAATTTCTTTCCTCAGTACCTTGAAGTAAAGGCTAAGTTTCAAGGACAAATGTAGCAAAAGTGTCCTGATCCAACGTGAGGTCCCCCAGCACAGGGAGAGAGCAGCAGATCCCTTTCAACACCAGCTGTTCTCACAGATATAGATTGCTGCAGTGAAATTTTCTTAATATAATTCAGGAAGCTCTAGAGAATTCTCCAAAACAACTGTGCCAACAAGGAAAATGTTGAATTTTTCATCAGCTGCCCAATGCTGAGAGTTAGTGGGCAATCCGTTCATTCATGACCAGATGTTCAGTGTAGTAATGCTCTGCAGTTAACTTGAACCTTGTGGCCTGCTTACCATGGGCTGCAAGGACATTGGCAGCGAGCTGGCATCAGAGAATTGGGGCCTGCACGAGCAAAAGACTCAAGTGTGTGTCTGTGGCTTCCAAGTTTTCACCAGCGACCAGACAAGGTAGGAAGTGATGAAAGAAACCAGCGACATCCCATCAATCATGTTGGAGGCCGGGAGAGTTTGCTGTCTGATGGTGTCTTGGGGGAACGGCCGGCAAATTCTTGAGCTCCTTTTTATTTGGGAAAGAAAGGCAGTCTTTGTGTAGTTGGACAGATTTTCAACCTGTGTCTAAACTATAAAACTTTTTTGGGGCGGAGGCTTAAGGTGTGAGTGGTTAAGACAGAGAAAAAGATTTCCCATTTTAAACTAGAGGAAGATAAAGGCTGGCTCAATATTTAAATATTATTTGAGCTCATCTAGAATTAGACATGAGTAGTTTCATTTTATTTTTTTGTTTTGGGCAAACTTTATGATTATAGGTGATAATGTTCAGGACTTCTATTCATCCACTTTCCAGTTTCGTCTTTTTTTACTTAGCATTGAGGGTCCATGGCTTTTTTTTTTTTTTTTTTTTTTTTGAGCTTATCTAAGTAAAGATGTTCAGGGGAAGGAGAGACAAAGCTGGAAAAGGGGGTTTTGAACAAGTTGATTATCTACTTTGAAAAGGATTCTTCATTAAAAGAGTACATCCTGTTTGTTTGTGGGTGTGGGGGCAGGCCAAGTGATGGGGGAACAGGGTTGGATCTCATGAAGCTGGGCTCAGGTTAAAGCTTATGTCATTCCACTGACCTACCAAGGCAGCCTTTTTAATGATTCCAGAGCACAAGGCTCAAAGGAATTTACAAAAGTTTCTTCTTCAGCGATTTTTTTTTTGGGGGGGGAACTATAGCAGTGGTCTTACAATAAAGAGATAATGTTGCTTTACTTGGAACTTCTCTATAAGATGTCCTCATGGGTAAAACCTTTTGCTTGGGGAGACTTTCAGGTGCTTTCTGGTTCTATAGAATTCCCTCCATATGCCCCCCCTGGCACATTGTTACTGGGTCCAAGCCTAGGGACCCAAGGGGAACTTGGAGGGTCTTTGGCAGAGTGTTCTGCTTTGGGTTTGAAGGTTGCAGGAGCACTCCGGATGCATTTCCTGCCTTTAGAGAGGCGGGTTGCAATTTATGTCAAAATATGGAAATTCCTGATAACTTCATTTCAACCTGGCTCGTAGACTCACACCCAGGAAGCCTTTTCCATTTGTCTGGGTGGTCTTTTGTTATTGTTGCTGTTTGTGTTCTTTTTCTTCTTTTCTGAAAATTCCTTCCGCTTGTTGACTTGGAAGAGGAAAGGCCTTGTGAATTCCAGCTGCTCAAGCCTTCCTATAGCTGGGATTGGCTGTGAAGGCTCTCTGTGCTGTTTCTCTGAATGCTAACGTGCTGATCTGAACCCCAGAACCAGTTTACAGTAGCCTGACACCGCTGTTACCTTGCTGAGGTCCCTCCCCAGCTGTTCCAAGCCCTTCCCAGCCTCCGCCCTGCACACAGTTTGTTCTTGGGTGTGAAGGCAAACAGTATTTGCCTTGGCAGAGACTTCTCTCTCAGTGGAGCCTGCTGCCTCGGCAAGAAACCGCAGCATGAGCTGCTGCCGAAGGGTTCCACCAGCAGGATGGCCTTTTCCCACATTTCCTTGCTTGAAGGAAACAGATTTTTGAACTTCTTTTTTTAAAGACAAAATGCCAACATTTAACAGCTGGAGTTAGTCTATAATTTATGGTTTTCACTTTATGCTCTTGTGGATATATAAAAGTTAAAACTCCACAATCAGTGTTAAATTATGTAACTATTTTTGAAAAAAAGTTATTAAAAATAGACTATCTTTTATGAAGAATTTTAGAAAGTCGTGGTTACCGAAACAGGTATTGTCTATTATCTCTTTAATGGTGTTTAGTTGTTATAATTTACTCATATTCTGTTACATCTCCCAGAGGAAATGTTTTTGAAAGATCTTTGTTTTTCCTTTGATGAACATGTAGAGGTCAGTTCATTGAAACATAATTATTTTCTATTACTTTTTTTCTTGTTTCCTTTAAATCCTCAGTGTGCTAATTCTGGCTTCAGGTGACCCTCAATGGCACAGCACTTCTGGGAATAAAAAGATTGATAACCTGTTCCCTTTCAGGGTGGTGCCTTTATCCAGAAAAACCTGTGTACCTTTCAGTGATGTTCCTGGGCTTTTGTTGGGTACATAACCTTCCCTGTAACTAGCTCCCCTCTGTCTCCATAGGTGAGATTTCTTTCTACACCATGGCCATTCAGCGTGTGGATGTCTTATTGGCCGGGCCCATCCCTGAACGTAAACCATCTCAGAATCACGAAAGGAGTGCCAGTGGCCAATGAGAAGTGTTTGCATGGTGCCTGGGGATGGTGTTTTTATCATGTCCATATCCAGAGACTAGATTTGGGGGCTTGTTTGGTATCTAAAACTCTGTTAATAAAAACAAGGAGTCTGAGACGCTTTCCTGCACCACCCCTTAGCTGCACTCTTCATTACAAAGTAGCTCCGACATGCTTGTTCTCCTGACTTCTCCGAAAAGAGGAAGTGAAAGACCTTCCCTGCATACAGTGCGTTACATAAAGATCATTCGATCTCCATGGGAGATTTAGGGTCAGAGCATTAGCTGCGGTGATGAGCACGGGACAGAATTTCTCCTTCTTTCAAGGATAGTGGCCGTTAATCATTTTTATCTGCCTGCCTCACAGACTTGACTAGACTTACTACATATTCCGCATGTTTATGGCATTTTTATTACATGTTGTTAATTTGTTCTAACTGCCACTATGTTTGGCTTTCTTCTTCCTTTCTTTTTCTCCCCCGAGGACCCTCGAAAGCAACTGTCAACTGTTTCCCCTTGAGTTTCAGGAAACAGTTAATTTTCAATTTCGCTATAAGTTGCCATCCTAAGGTATAGGTTAACAAAATGCCAGTGCCATCAATATGTTTCTTACTTCCGATATGAAGAAAATGCGCACTTGTGTCTAATTTTTGTGTTTTCTGTCACGGAGGAAGCGGTGCATGATCGGTGGGTTTAGAGAAGTCAGGCTTGTGATAACAGTTCCCTGAAAGCCAGAATGGTGGGCTGCACTGGAACATCGTGCTCATCGGTGGGGAATCCTATCGATGGCTTCCAATCACTGCTAGGTAAGACAATTGAGCGGTTTAACATTTAAACTGTATAAAAAGCCACGCAGTGAAATGGTGCCGTTTCAAAAGGCATCTCTTTTTTAGCTTACTAGCTCTCAGTATGGATATGCAATCCGTTAAATATAGAGGCCATTCTTTAAATAAGGCCGACAGTTAAAATTGGGAAGCCAGAGAATTAGATTGGAAATGATTTACGATGAGTCTACAGGACATTAAAAAAAATAAAGTTAGAAAAGGAAATCCGCTGCGTGGATTGGCTGCGGCGCAGGAGAGAATTTTTACTTTTCATCCCTTGGAATTGGCTGGATCTACGGGCAATGCGTCGAAACAGACTTTCCGGAAAAACTGACAGAACTTTTCTTTTTATTGTATGTTCTGGCTTTGGTTTGGTATTGGCGTTACAAGCCTGTGATTCTAACCCAGTCAGTTTCTTGTTTTGACAGTTACAAAGTTTTTTAATAACAGAGCACCACCCATTCTCCTAAGAGCCTTAGACATTGAAATAAATAGATGCTGGATGGAACAGGGCTTTGTGTTTCTCGTGCAGCATGAACATATGGGGCATTAATAAATGTCATTTGGAGATGACACGCAGGTGTGGTGATGGAGTCTGTTAATGTGTGATCATCACAAATGCATAGGTCACTTTTAAGAATTGGTACTCATTTTTCCATACAGCGTTGTATGAAGCGTATACATTTTTATGGAATAAGCAGTATGGATTCAAAGAGACTGAGCATAGGAACTGTTAGTCACTTAGGTAGTAAGTGGTCTTCTGATAGCTAAACCTCATTCTAATGATGGCTCATTAAAGTGTCAAATACCCTTATTTATAAGGGGGGAAAGAAATTATTCATTGTTCCCATTGTGTCTGTGTTAAGTGAACCAGGAAAAAGTGATGTGTTTACTAGCTAGTGGAAGAAGAGCTTAGAGAGTAAAGTTCCAGCCCAGATCTACACCTACATTTTGTTTTTATAAGCAATATATCATACCTGTTGTAGTCAGCCACACACTGCTGGGATGAATCTCCAAGCCAGGCACAATTTGGGAGGAAAGTATTTATTGAAGTTATAGGTCCAGGGGAAGTTCCATAATGGAGAAAGAGGCTGGTCCACTTTCACAGATCCAAGCAGAGAGAGAAAAACCCATGACCTGTAACACCAAAAGCAAGCAAGCAAACTCTATCTGGCAAAGAGCTAGAGACTCCTGGCTTGAGCTCAGACTGCTCTATGCATATGTATAGCTGGAATCCCAGATCCACCCCTGAAAAACCTTAGGACTGGACCCTAGGATCTAGCCAAGGTGACATACCCTCCAGCCAGGCAGCTGGAGAAAAACTTTAATAAACTCTTAAATCTATGGGGGGACACCCCTTCAAACCACCACAATACCCATCATATGTATAAACCTATAACTGATTCCCCCCCACCACTTCTGCCCTGTTTGTTGTGGATGGAGTACTAGTGTTGGAAGCAACTTTGTGAAAACAAAAATTCATCCTCAGTTCAGGTACTGATAGAAGGGAAAATACCTTTGATATTTGGCTTAGAGAAGGGCAGTGGCATTTTGGTTTACATTGACTGAGTAAGCAACAAAGCCCCAAAGCTTGGTGCTTCCATGCAAAAAAATGACTGATTTCATTTATCCAGTGCATCAAGTAGATGAAGGGAAAGAGAGATAATCGGTTGGTAACAGAGCTGACAGGTGAGGGCTTTCCTCCCATCCAGGTGAAGAAGTAAGGAATTTAATCAACAACATTAATATTATGCTAGATAAACTTTTCTATGTAGAAAGCATCAAACTCAGTGGTTAATAATTCACCATATTTTTCATTCTTTTTACTCATCCATTTTGATAGGGACCTTACGAGTTCAGTGTCCCTTATCTGAAATGCTTGAAACCGGAAATGGTGCAGATTTCATAGCTTTTCAGACTTTGAAATTGTTGCATAGAATCTACCAGTTGAGCATCCCTAGTTTGAAAATCTAAAATCAGAAATGATCCAGAAATCTGATACTTTAGGTTATGTACATGACATGTACAAACTGATGTTAGTACATTCCAGGCTTTAGATGTACCGATTAGAGATGATCAGCCTGTGTTATTATTACCCACAGATAACGATGCAAGTGAGGAAACTGAGTCTTTGAAAGGTTTTATGATCTTCCCACGGGTCCACAGGAATGAGATGTTATGAAGATTTCAAATGAGACACTGTGAGTCAAGAACCAGCCTTCTGAAGACGGCCGACAGGGCCAGTGGGCACAGCCAGGGTCTTTTGAACACTGGAGGCTCTTGTTCTGAGCTACGCTCTGGGAGCATAAACCTGCCATTACTTTATAGAGCGAGAAGCGCAGATCGGAGGGACTTGTCATGCTTCTGAAGAGCGGCAATGCAAGGTACTTGAAGAGGAAAGCTGTGATGGAGGGATTTGAAAGTCCCTAATGTGTGGGACATGTTAGGGTGTGAAAGATAGAGAAATCAGGACAGTGGGATCGGTGTTTGTGGAACTCTGACAGATGAGGAAAGCTGACAGGCAGGGTAGGGATAAGCTGGGTTTTGAATGTCACTCAAGTCACTGGTATTAATTTCTGTTGTGTCTTTTTTTCTGGAGGATGATGAAATACACTTTGAACTAGAAGTTAGCAATGCAGTCCACTGGAGATGTGGGTTTGAAGTCACAAAAGCCAGTGTAGACAGGGGAGATTGATACCATCAGTGCTAAGAAGAAAAAGAGTGGCTGGAGGTGGGGATTGGGCTATAATCAGCCTTTTGAGATACAGAAAAATCTTTGTGCACATTCAAGATGACAGATTTGTAGGCCATGCTTCAGACACAGAGCTATGCATATTCATGTGTGTATACATATTCATGTCCGTATTTATATATGTATCCCTATAGACATTCATATGTATTACTCTGTGTGTTTGTATATGTACCTTATTCATGAGCATGCGCTGTTCTCTTCGGCTCGCATATGTATTCTTGGGAACCTTTCCCACCTCACTTAGCAAGTGGGGAGAGAGGAAGGGTAGGGAAGGTGACAGTCCTGCTCATAAGCAAGCCAACTGGGGGAGACTGCTCCTGCGACTCAGAAGCAGTCAGCAGAGATGGGGTTAATTTCCAGTGTGTGAGATTCAGGCCCCTATGTACAACTTTATGCCCCCCGACACAGAAGCCTGGCAGCTTTAAATGCTCCAGTAAATGTTAAATGCCTTATAGTGAGATTTCACAAGACTCAGCAAGATGACCATTGTGTTGGGAAATACGGGGAGACAGTGTGGCCAAGAAACTCGGTTAACATTTCTTTTGGGGTGAGATTTCTCTCTTTTGGATAGTATTCATTTATCTGTTGATCTGTTGCCCTGTGTTGGGGGGAGTTCATTGCTTTCCATGCTTTTGCTAGTGAAAGATGATATTAAAATTTTTTTTCTCTTCCTTTCTGTGTTCTTTACTAATTAACGTGAAATGGATAAGGCCGTCAGCAGCTCTGCCTTGATTTTTTTTTTTTGTATGTGTATATGTGGGTATGTGGCGTGTTTGCTTGTGTGTTTGAGTGTGTGCACGTGTGTAGGTGGGCACATCTATGTGCATGTAGAGACCAGAGACTGGCATTAGCTGTCCTCCTCAGGTGTTGTCCACCTTAGTTTTGGAGCTGGGGTCTCCTACTGAGCCCAGAGCTCACTGATACAGCTAGGATCAGTGAGGCCCACCTGTCTCCGCCTCCCACCTCTGAGATGAAAGCCACATACCACCCTGTCTGGCATTTATATGGGTACTGGGGATCCTAACACTGGTCCTCACTTTACTCACAGAGCCGCATTTCCAGCCTCACCATGTTTTTTGTTTGTGGTTTTTTTTTTTTTTTTATTTCCTACCTCTAAAGAAAGGATGCTTTGTTGATCTGGCCTGTTGTATATTGTTGATTGAAGATAGAGTATCCTTTTCTTTCTTTCCTTCTTTCCCCTTTTCTTTCCTTCCTCCCTCCCTCCCTTCCTTCCTTCCTTTTTTTGTTGGAACAGGTGATTCCCCTTCAGAGTTCTAGAAAGTACTCTCCTCTCCCATATGAGGTGCTCTTGTGCAAAGCTGTTGTCTGAGTGACTAGAAGAACCTGGGGCACCTGGCAAGAGTCCCACTGTTACCCACTCTTCAGAAGGTCACTGATGTGAAATTTACACAACTTCTTCACAGTATATGAAGCTCATTTTGAGAAACTATATTTGAGAGATTTTTCCAGGTCCTCTCCAGTTTTATCCCGGGATATTATTCATACTTCTGGGAGTCTTTGATTGGCCTTATTACTGAAGACTTTGTTATAATGGTTTGAGAAGTCATTTGTCAACTGAGGTCACCCTGACTTTTGAAAATTTTTAAAAAGTACAATTAGCTTGAGTTTTTTTCTCCTATACCCTATGGGAATTCTACTGAAAATTTTTAGATGCTTCGTTTTCTTGGCTGCTTGTGGTAAAGACCCTTGCTATTCCCACTTCCTGCTGATCTTCTGTTAGAGTTGGAAATTTGTTCGTTCATGGTGTCTGCTACCATACAACAGCTGGTACATTGAAGTTTAGGAAATTGGAAGAAATTCACTCAGGGAGATTGGAGTCGAATACACAGCAATCTTTCTCAAATGCTCCCCATCTTATTTCTTGAGACAAAGTTTCTCACTGAACCTGGAGGTCATTGGTTTGACTAGCGATCCAGTAACTCCCCAGGATCCTTCTGTGTCTGCCTTCCCAGTGCTGGGTTGCCTGTGGGTGCCACCATGCCCATGGGTCTTGGGGATCAAGCTTAGGTCCTCAGGCTTGTGTGGCCAGTATTTTCCCTGTTGAGCCATCTCCTCAGTCTTTAAAATTTTTAAAGACATAGTCTGGCTTTTGGGATCAGCTATCCTCCAGCCTTAGTCTTCCAAGTAGCTTGAGCTCCAGGCCTGTGCCTGGATTTAGCTTTGTTCTTGTCAAATGCACTTGTCTGAACACAGCTGGTCCGGGGAAGCTTTCTCTGCAGAGTGTGACCTCCAGCTTGCCTGGCCTGCCCTCTCACCTCTCACTTGCTCTCTTGTTTCTCCTTTCTTTACCTCTTGGTGTTTCCTCTGTGTGTGTGTGTGTGTGTGTGTGTGTGTGTGTGTGTGTGTGTGTGTGTGTGTACTGTATGTACATGTTTGTGCAAATGTATATATGCTCCATGTGAATGCCAGCAAAGACCCTTCTCTCTTTTTTAAAAGACATTTTTTAAAATTTGAGACAGAGAGAGAGTGTGTGTGTGTGTTAGTGTGGACACACCAGGGCATCTTGCCACTGTAAAGTAACTCCAAATTCATGTGCCACTTTGTGCATCTGGCTTTATGTGGTACTGAGGAATCAAACCTGGGCTGTTGGTTTGCAAACAAGTACCTTAACCACTGCACCATCTCTCCAGCTCCTGGTTTCCTTGTTTTTACTGCTCAATCACATATTTCCTTCTGAGACAGGGTCTCTCCCTTAATCCAGAGCTACTGTCTGTCACAGAGCTCCAGCAAGTCTTTGGTCTCTGCCTTCTGCCCCCTAGGGTTACAGACATGTAAGGCCATGCTCAGCTTTTATGTAGGTGCTGGAGAGTCAAACATGGAGGCTCATCTTAATCAGCCAACACTCAATGACTGAGCCATCTCTGAAGCCCCCCTCCACCCACACCCTTACTCATACGTCTTAAAACCAGCACTTTAACTTTCCCTGTCGGGGTCACCATCTTCCTTCAGGGCAAGGTCAAGAGGCTATCCGTCATGCTCCCAGCAGCACACCTGGGAGGAGTACCCAGGTACTCTCCAGCTTTTCTCCTGAGTGCACATGCGTGGTATTACTTCCTCTCTCCATTCTTGCCCTCTCCCTCAAACGTGAACAAAACTGAGACCATAAGGCTTTATCCCTGCAGAGGCCACACTCACCACAGGCATTCTTTTTCACTACTTCCTTTAATCAATCAGGTTGATTCAATGTGATGGCCCCTGTTTCGAACATTTACTTATTGATCCTTATTTTATTCTAATAGGCCAACAACCATCTGACTCCTGGAAAAACTTCAGCCACACGGCATTTCATGCATGCCTTTGATCACCAGATCTTCCTTATAAAGTTCAATTCTTTATGTAGTTGGCCTCTGTGTCTATTAATTTCTCATCTGAGGATTCAGCGGCAAATTGGAAATGTCCATAAAATTGTCTCAATGTACATAGGCTTTCTGTCATTACTTCCTGAATAGTACAGTATAGCCCAGTTTACATTGCATGTATGTGGAATTTGTATTATAATTAATCAAAGATGATTTCAAGATATATGTGGGGCTGGGGAAATAGCTTTGTGATAAAGCACTTGCCATGTAAGTGTGAGAACTAGAGTTTGAAATTGAGCATCCATGGATATTGAGCATCTGTGGATATAGGTCCATAGGGATCCTGGAACCCATCCATACCCTGTGGATAACAAGGGGTGACTGTGTGCCATTCTTTAATCAAGTCTTTGGTCCTGATGAACTTTCTCATTTTTTTTTTTTTTGGAAGTCATGAGTGCTAATGAGATGGTCACGTGGTGCTTTAGCTGCAGAACTAGCTGAAAGCAACTGCTTCTTATAAGCCACCTGGAGCCAGCTCATCTCCTCGGGTCACTTTGGCACATTAATATCAGCTGGCATGGCCATCTTCTAGTTAGAAGAGGACATCGGGCACTTTCTGATGTTATCTTTCTCGGTTCTCAACCTGGTGTATCTGACCTCAGGTTACAGAGACTCAGAAAAGCGTGCCTTGGTCTTTCATTGCATGCATTGGCTATTTTACACGTTTCCTACCTCCTCGTCTGAATGTCCACGATCTGTTTCCACCTGAGCATTGATTCTTAGGGCTTAGGGACTCTAAATCCCCAAAGAATGTAATTACAGTATTAAAAGATGTAAGCATGTAGATGTTCAGTATGTTAGTCAAATGAGTGTGGTTACATGCCATAGAAGGTCCATTTCAAGCTTGTACCCTGTAATCATCGTGCCCTTAGCAGGTAAGCCACAGGGGAGGCTGGATCCAGCTCTTACCCTGCCTTTCTTTCCATGGTGGTGGCTTGTCCTCAGATTGGCCCTGGTTGCAGTTTTAAGAGGATTCCTAACAAGCCCTAGGCTAAAGATATCCTTGGTTAGGTCAAGCAGGATACAAAGGTAAAGGGAAACTTTTCTAAATATTTTCAGAAAAAAAATTCTCAGAGCTTTACCTGGGCTGGTTGCCCACATAGGCCTCCCTTCACCTAGCCAGAGAGAGAGAGAGAGAGAGAGAGAGAGAGAGAGAGAGAGAGAGAGAGGCTGTGCTAGTTGTACATCCTAAGCAGTGTGTGGGGTGGAGCCAACTTTTCCAGAATCTCTTGGCTCCCCTGTTTTTAACTGGACCTGTTTGGAAAGGGTATGGAGGAAAGGATATGGGATCCGCTGTTTCAATGTTCCTTTAACTGAGATATTTATACAGTTTTAAGGCCTGAAGTTAATTCAGTTGTTTGTAAGAAGAGGAGACTTCTTGGGTTATCCAAATCTCAGTTTCTTTTGGCCATAAATATTAGCATGAGATAGTGTTGTCAATTTAGTAGATGTACCCTGGCCTGCAAGTATTTCCAGGAAATTCTCGAGCTTTCCTCCCATCTCCTAGTCAGTGTGCTGGGGTTTTGTGGGGTTTGGAGATTGAACTTTGGCACTCCAGCTTGAAGAATGAGTGCCTTATTCACTGAGCCATCTCCCAACCCCAAACTAATTAATTATTAATAAATAAGTGCTAATTGGTAGAATCTTCTATAAGTCAGTACCTTATCTGTATTGACAGAAACACAGCACTTAGCTAAAGGAATTATTTGCTTTTTTAAAAAAATCTGAGTCCCTTGCTCAAACTTATGAGTCAATAACAGATAAAATCAACATAAAAATGACCTGATGATTGATAGTTCGAATGCTGTACAGATGTGGAAAAAGTGACATTCTGCTCTTTTGATAGTATTTTTAAAGTTTAAAATTCTGCCTCTTAAGTCCTTTTGTTTCGGATATGGCAAATTTTAAGTTGCACTAACGGGTTTTAAAAACATCATACGGAAAGAAAAAGATGATGAATTTTAACACTACTATGCTCATGCCCATGACTCAACAACAGAAATTGTTGTTAGCGGAAGCACTGAAAAAACAGTTGTGTCTTGGGGAAAAATGTTTTGCTGAAAGGCCACAGAGAAGATCCATATTCACCAAGAAGAAAGAGAGGCAAACAGAACGTGTGATCGTCTTACAGAACATAATTTTTGAAAAGAGTGTAGTCAGACTGTGGAGGAAGCGTCATTGTTCAAGAATAAACACTGCAGAGAAGAGCTTGGAGTATTGTCAGTGGGGATGGAAATGGATCCACAGATGGGATGGTGTTCATCCTTGATGCGTGGGACAGTCAGCATTTCCATCTGAGGGAGAGAAAACGAAGGGATTTGGATTGGCTGGGATGCAACTGCAGTGGCCTCAAAGCCTTTGCCTTTATCCCAGCTAAGAAGCTTGGCTTTTTGCTGTCTTACCTGACACAAAGTTCTGCTTTTGTTGAACCAACTTGTCTCCCAGTGGCCAAGCTTGGAATTCTTGACCCATGTATCGGGCAAGACATAAGAACCTACTGCTTGGCTGATGAAGCCAGCTGAGATGATGATCTTGGGTGGCCTCTCTGACCTCTGTCCACTGGGGGTCTGCGTCAGACTCCATTATGATCTTTGAGGACAGACTGCTCCATCAATGTTTATTTACATGGCCTTTAGTTACAAGTTCCCAGTTCCCCCAGTGTATCCCTTCCTTCTTGCTTTATGTCTCAACCATCACCATGCTATGGCCTGCTTCATGGTTTTGCTTATATTTTCCACAGTTTTGATGTAAATATCACCTATATTTCATTTGTTTCTTTATCCTTTAAATGTCTTTCACTTGTTAAGAATGTCATCAGTCCATGGGTTTCTTGCTGGGGCTGATAGTAACCTGAAACCGACATAGGGAAGCAGCCCTATGCTGGTGGCATCTAGGCCCAGCCAACTTTGTTCTTAAAGCCAGGTAGTCAATATGCTTGGCCTTACGGCTGTATAATCTCATTTCACCTGCTTAATCCAACTGTTGTCTCTATCAATCAACCAGGAATGACATGTAAGTGAATAGAATGGCTGTGCCCACCAGTACTTCATCTGTAGATACAGAAGTTCAGTTTTTGTTTTTGTTTTTGTTTTCATGTCATATGTACTGCTCTTTAGATTTTTCCAACTATTTAAAAATAGAAAAATCTATTCCTATCTCATGAGCTATATATATATATATATATATATATATATATATATATATATATATATATATATATATGAATGATAGCAGTGTGGATTTGTCCCACAGGCCATGATTTGTGACCCTTGGTACAAGCTTGCTGTGTACTTTTGCTTCCTCTGCCTGAGGAGGGAAAGAGTTCTCTTTGTTAATGTGTATTACATGTTCTTCCAGACCCCCTGTGAGGCTTCATCACTGACATCCCTTGAAGGGTTGAAGTGGATCTGGAACCACACTGTAGAGTTTTTTTGTGCTTTGGTGCTGTGCTTACACATAACATCACCTTAGGGATGCCACCTGGGAATGCTAGGAAGTGTGGCCTGGCCTGTGTGTCAAAGACAAAGCTGTATCCCAGCCACCACGGAGATCAGGGACATGAGAGGTAGAAAAATGAAGAGTTTTCTAGAAACCAGCAAAGTGAAAGGGTTGAGGAAAAGAAAGAAGAAGGGAAGGAAAGGAAAAGAAAAAGGAAAGGAAGGGAAAAGGGAAGGAAAGAGAGAAAAATGGGAAAGAAACAAAAACACAAAAAGAAGCCTGTTTTTGACAGTGGAACAAAAGTGTGATGGAAGAAGTCTTTTAACGATATTTTAATTTATTATTTATTTGCAAGGGCTGGGGAAAGAGAGAATGAGCACACCAGGGCCTCTTGCCACTGCAAACAAACTCCAGACGCATGTGTCACTTTGTACATCTGGCTTTACGTGGGTACTGTGGAATCAAACCCAGGCCATCAGGCTTTGTAAGCAAGCATCTTTAAGCACTGAGCTATCTCCCCAGCCCAGAAGAAGAATTTTTGAGACCAGAGGCTGGCAATATTATTTGCCAAGCACAGTCCAACCCCAATTTTCTCACTTTTTCAGCATAGTATCCTAGGATATGACTGTGTTATCAATTCTCTCCCAAGTTGATAACAGTATCATTTTAGTATCTGCATATCCAGAAGTTTCTGATATTAGCATTTCCACTGACTGAGCAAAAAAAAATAAGTAAGGAAATTTAGTGACACACAGCAGCATCTCTTCATTCACCATCTTTCTTTGTGGTGGACCATCTGATATTAACTCTCAAGTAAGGCTAATATCCACCCTTGGCCTCTGTTTTTTCATCCTGAATTGAATGTGAACAAGATTCTAGCAGCTGTTTATTATCAAAATTCTGTATAAAACAGCCTTGACCAGTATGGCTTCATCTTACAATTAGACATAGAAAGTGACATGAAATGAGACCCTTTCATGTCTGCCTGAGGATTGCTGGGAGTCCATGGTTGCTGGAGGTGTGAGAGACATTTTCTGCAGTGATGTAGCCACGGATAAGATATAATGCTCTTTTGTAAATAATCCACCACCTTGCTCATGCAGGCAACCCTAATTATACTCAGGGTGTTACACATACACACACAATAAAAACGAAAAAGACATCAAAGTAGAAGAGGAAAGAGTTGGGGAGGAAGGGTTCTGCTGCAAAGGACAAAGAGGGGAAGAGCAGGTAATGGGAAGCGATTATGAAAGAAAATTTTAAAAAAAGAAGGTAAGGATGTAAAATTTCGGATGCTAAATCCTGCATTATTTTGTTTGTATCCTCATCGACAAAAACTATTAATTCTGAGGAAAATATTAGTGACCACATCAGGGAGCCATTTGTTTGTGGCATTCATAGGGTGCTAATTATTAGTATGACCTAGAAAATTATGTTTTGAATATTAGTAACTCAAAAAATATTTCTTATTTTGAAACAGTTTCTTAAAACAAAATAAGAAAAAGTTGTTTTTCTAAGTTGCATGACTTTCCAGCATCAACATGAACCAGGCAATATTATTATATGAGGCTGTGTAATAAGTGATATGTTCAGAAGGTGATAGTGTGCTTGTTAAATAGCTACCCAGGTCAGGGACAAAAGATCTGATTTCCAATTTTGGCATTAGGTACCCAGTAACTTTTGAACTTGGGAAAGTTATTTAATATTTTAGGCTTCAGCTTTCACATCTGAAGATAGGGACATGAAGGTACCTACTTTATGGAGCTGAAAACCACTCTATCACATACTTTTTTAGTTGAGTGGGGTCATGGAAAAGAGTTCATAGCGCTCTGTTGGGCACAAAAAATGATGTCTTTTATAGGATATACATATGCATCGTTAGCTAAAAGGATTTGAAGGTGCCATTCTGCTCATTCTCTAAGTGAACATATTATTAACTGTTGGAATCAAAGGTAATTTAAATAACCTTCTCCCCTCTCCACATTGTAGAGATGATAAGTTTAAGATAATTTACTTTTGTACAGAAGGCACTTTACATAAAGTTCATTCATATATATATATATATATATATATATATATATATATATATATATATATATATGGATAATCAGTATTTGAATAACATATCACTGAATGTTTGTGGCCTCCTCATGTGTCTTCAAGTTACTAGAGCCAAGGAGACACTTACTCATCTTTGCACACCTTATACTTGTGGTCAGTTGCATCTGCTCACCCTGAAGCTTTTTCTTGTTTTAAAATTAAATTTGAGATGAAAAAGGATGAGAATGTGTTCTGCATTTTGCTTATTTTCTTTCCAGTATCTTTAGATAAAAGAACTGAATGCCTATATCAGGCATAGGCTACCGTCATGATTCTCTGTTTTTGTTTTGTTTTGTTTTGTTTTGTCTTTTTATCTTCTACATCTGGAGAATATATGTGACCTGTGACACTCAGTCTCAAGTTCCCTGGTCCTCCAGTTCTGTCAGATGAGAGAGGACTGGGCTCTTGACGGTCAGGCGGAAAAAGGTTAAAAGACAGTTTAATTCCAGCATGATTTATATGTGATTGCAACATGAGGATGGTGGTGGGGTTTCCCTAGAGGTTTCTGTTGGAAGAAAGCAAGTGTGAGGCATAGCTGGTCTTTTCAGCCATTCGGGGTTTGTAGGGTCACAATTTCCCACTTGGTATTTCTTCTAAATGACCAAGCCAGGATTTGAAATCAGATTTTTTTCCCTGTATGGGTGATTCCTGGGCAGTTTGCACTGCCATTGCTCTTGAACATATTAGCCACGAGCAGTGGGTAATTTTAGGGTGAGAATTTGAAGGCCCACGTCAGAACTGTGAGCAGCTAAGACATAAGGCAAACATATCATTGGAATAATCTCTGTAAGTAGATTTACCAGGACAAAAGATCTATCCAGTCTATTACTAGGAGGCTAAGTTGTTCTGGTAGCATAGCTCTTTGGAAGTCAGCCACATCAGTTAGCTGTATCTGGGCCTAAGTTCACTTGTCTGTAAAATGAAACTAATCTTAACAATTTGTTGAGGAAAAAATGCTACACTGGATGCGATATGGCTGAATAGTATTTAGTTTTTCTTCTTTTATGCATGTGCCTGTGTTTACATGTACGGAGTGGACATGTGAGGATGCATGTATGCATGGGAGTTTGCACGTACATGTGTGTAAATGCATGTTAGGACAGAGGTTGGCACTGGTATCTTCCTCAACCACTCTCCACCTTATTTATTTTGAAAACATCTCTTACTGAATTTAGGGTTTATCATTTGGTCTAGACTAGCTAGTCATCAAGACATAGGGATCCTCTGTCTCTGCCACCCCAGGATTGTGGGTCAAGCTACATGCCACCATACCTAGCGTTTTTATCTAGGCTCTGAGGATTGAATTTTACAGACTGAGCTATCTCCCTAACCCCACAGTACTGTTTTTCGATGTTATCATAGTGTATCAGATGTCATCCTAACTAATCTTTGAAATCCATGCTTGGGGAGATGGAATCCCCTAAAAATTCCCACAACGAGGCAAGCAGGAGAGTTTTTTTCCTCCTGTCTCTGGATAGTTCTTGAGCATTTCTGGAATTAGACATTTCAGTTTTCAGTCTCTAAATCTTGTATCATATCCTGGAATTATGTTTCTTTATTCTGTCTCTATAATATTATTTAGCTTTCCCAATTATAGAATGTTAGGGGCTGGAAAGAGGACTCAGTGCTTAAAGGTGCTTGCTTGCAAAGCCTGATGGCACAGGTTCAATTCCCCAGCGCCCACGTAAAGCCAGACACACTGGTGGTCTTTGCATCTGATCTGGAATTCATTTGCTGGGGCAAGAGGTCCTGATGCCCCTCTCTCCCTCCCTCCCTCCTTCTTTCTCTCTCTCTCTCTCAAATGAATAAATATATTTTTAAAATTTTTAAAAGGTTTCACTTTCGAAGTTCACTCTCCTGTGCCACCCTGGAGTACAAGTTTCATATCTGCTTTTCAGCTCCATCTTCTCTGCTTCAGCATTTCGGCTTTTTCAATATCATCATCTGTAAGAGTGGTTTTGTCATATTTGTCTTTTCATGACGGAATTATTTCCAAGTCTGAAACAGGATCATTTTACTTGGAAAAAAAGGCGTTGCATTCCCTCAGACAGTTTCAGCTTAGAATGTTTTTTCTTTACTTGGGGGATACGTCCAAGTTCTCAGATAGAACATTTAAGACATAGCTTAGTACAATAAAATTATCTAGAAGCCACCTTTTCATTGCATCTTATGGCTTACAGGGGGTCAATATGTGATATCAAAATGTAAAATGAAAAGCAACAGGTGTATACATCTTTGTATGATACCAGAATCACATACCATTTCCTTCTCATATCACACTTTAATCTGCAACTGTCCAACTGTTTCTTTCCTGTTTCTTCTCCCCTTCCTTCTCTCCTTTGTCTCCCCTTACTCCCTCCTCTCTCACATTCTTCTTTTCTGTCTTTATTTCTTTTGCCTCTGAATAGATACATAAGTGTCAGCTTGTTTGCAGATCTGCTTACATTTTCTTTTTCTTCTTCTTCTTCTTTTAGGGCTTGGAGGGGTTGCTTAGTATCCTTGGGCATTTTACTCTTGATTGGTCTAGAGATGTTCGTAAGCTAGGCCTGCTAACTCGAGAAGTGCCTAGAAGGTCACTTGTTAACATTGTGCCTCAACATGGCCAGTGGACATGGGAAAAATTAAGACCAACTCTTTCAGAGGGTACCAAGGACTTGGAGCTATTTTCTTTGCTTGTGACATTCCTAGTATTCCAGTTCTCTGAAATTGGCAAGTCGTCAGTGACACTTCTGTTTATGGTTCTTCCGGCCAGCCTTGTTACTTAAATTCTGCCATAATAGTAACTTTTCAGCCTTTTGCTAAGTGCAATAGATTTGGAGTTCACACACGCTTTCAATTTACTTTCTGACTCATCTGTGAGAAATCTAAGTAAGATATTTGCACCAGCCACTTTTGTCTTAATAATTTGCATGCCAGAGTACTTCTGTTGTTAGGGGAAGTGACTCCCCTCATGGATGTTCCCTGCTGAGAGAGCTTTCTGGAGATGGATGTCAACCAAGGGAGATTCATTCATTCCATACGTTTTCTAATTTCAAAAAATGTACACCGTCAATATTTTTTCTTAATGGAACAGTTTGTTGAACAGACGGGTGCTTTAATTATGGTGGTCTAAATTTACACACATTGCAGTGGTATTTTGCTACATTAATTACCTTACTTGTCAAGAGTAACAGGTAATTACTACATCAACTCACCCTCTTGCAGTATATGGAAACGGAACTTTATTTGAACAGATACACAAACCAGAGTCCCTTGGTCTCTGCTGAAGGATTACAGAATTGCCCTCGCTTGCTCAGCATGAGCCAGAAGCAGGTGTCTGTGCACTTTTGTCTGTGGCCATCCACCTGGAATGCCTTCTAGGGGCGTGTGTGTGTGTGTGTGTGTGTGTGTGTGTGTGTGTGTGTGTGTAGGGGTGTATGTTTGTGGGTACACATGTGAGTGCATGTTTATAGAGGTCAGAGGTTGGCATAGAGCATGTCTATCTTATTTATCAAGACAATGTCTCTCACAGAACCCAGAGCTCAAGTCTAGATAGTCAGCCTCCTCCAAGGATCGGCCTGCCTCTGACTCCCTGAACACTGGGATTATGGGTGCATACTGCCATGCCTGGGATTCACATGGATGTTGGGGATCTCAACTCAGGTCCTTATGCTTGGGTGACCAGCACTTCACTAACCGAGCTATCACTCCAGCATCTGGAAGGAACTTTTGAGACAATGATTTTCATTCCCCTGTCTGCACGTGGCATGTTTCAGAGAAGATGCTTTTCTAAGGACACAGAAGAAGCTAATTGGTGTCCAACCCAATTTGTCTCCACACTCACCTCTCCCTGCTGCATTCGTGAAGCGCAGTTCATTTTAATGTATTTTATTGCATTTATAGAAAAGTCATTTGGTGGCGCACGCTCTGAATATTCATCCACTTCTTCCTCGTTTGAACTTCTAACCAGCACGTTGGCTGCCTTACAAAGCAAGAGTATTTATCCTGTGTTCTGTTGAACTGCCAGGTACAACTCATGTCATTCCGTTTCCTCTCCAGTGAACTTGGTGTCAGCTTTCATGACAGGTTGTGTTAAAATTCAACTTGAACGCTTTCTTAAGGCGTGAACATTTTGGAGCATCTAGGGTGCCCTTAGCAAAACTCATGTGGCATTAACTCTCCTGGCTGCCAGGCCCAGAAAGAAAAGATTTTGTCAGCTTTTAGGTGTGGTACTGGGTATGCACAGTGACATAATATGGGCGTCGTGGCTTAAAAGGCTTAGTCCTCCTTTCAGTCAAACACCTGTGACAAAATTACAAACTGTGGTTTAACAAAGAATACTTACAAGTGGTTTTTCAGAGCCAGCCTGGATCGAGAGGCTTAGCTTGTAAAGAGCCAGGGTAGCGACTTGTCTTCTTGCACCTGGCGACATGAATGGTGACATTGGAGAGAAGCTGAAGAAATGGGGGTTCAAGACACCATTTAGCAGACTTCCTATGAGATGGCTTACAGAGGCCAAGGTGGGCCTCTTACAGTGTGCTTTTAAAGAAACAAGGGAGAATCATGTATCCGTCAACCCTCTTCTGTTTCTGATGTTCCAAATTCCAGCCCATTTGCACCGTTTCTGCAATTTCTGCATCATTACGTGCCATCAAAAGTTACTCTTTGGTGGGGGAGACGGTCCAGAGGCATAGCACCCATCAGTAACAACTGACTTGGGCCAGGAAGACCAGGATAAGTACTAAGATATACAGGATCCCTTGCCACAAGGACTAATACAGACAGCCCACGAAGGAGGATATACAACTGATCAGGGATGGGGAGGGGGGGAATTGGGGAAGTCGGGATAACAACGCATGGTTTGCCCACTAAATAATGTAACTCATTATGGACAATAAATATTAAATTAAAAAAAAAAGTTACTCTTGAATTCGCCGTTTGCTATATTATAGCTTCAAGTCATTGAGTTTTCCTTCTTTATTTAACTGAAGGATAGGAACTCATCGATTTGGAAAGTATGGATGGTGACCCTGCTGTGTGGTGTGGCTGTCATTGTGTCACTGTATCCAGCAGCAGGAGGGCACCCAGTGAGGAAGAAACCGACCTGGTCTTCTAGGGTTTGTCCTCTAGTAGAGGGAGACAGAGGAGAGCAATCCCAAGAAACAAGATGATTACCTGAAGTGAGAATTCACAAAGAACATGGACAGTGTAAAGGATGTATCTTTGAGGCTGGGAAAGACGGCTCAGTAAAGTGCTTGTTTTGCAAGCATGAGAATCTGAGGTTGAGGCTCTGAACATATATGTATGTGTGTATGTATGCATGCATGTATGCATATTATGTGACAAACACAGAGGTATTGAGGTGTGCTCTTATAATCTCAGCACTAGGGAAACAAGTTAATCCCTGAGGCTTGCTCGCTAACTAGTCTAGCCTACCTGGCAAACTCCAGGCCAGCGAGAGACTCTGTTAAAACCAAAACAAAAGACACCATAGTACTGAGAAGAAATGACAGTGGAGTGTTCAGCACTGGGACATCTCTATCACACTTCCTGAGGCTCAGGGTCTATTGCAGAAGAGGTGGTGGAAAGATTGTAAGAGCCAAAGGAAGGGGAGGACTGCTTACAAGGCAAACTTCCAGACACAAAATGGCCTTGATATTCATGACTTCTCAGTGCTTGATAACACCTACACATAATGGAGGAAAAGATGATGACACCGAAACAAAACAGAGACTAATTGAGAGGGGGAAGCGATATGGGGGAGGGTGGGGAGGGGAATCATAATGGTTTATGATCTATGATTATGGAAACTATCAATAAAAAGTTTTTAAAAATCCAACAAAACCCAGGTATATAACCCCTGAGGAGTGACACCTGAGATTGTCCTCTGGCCTTGAACATAAGCACATATCTGTGCACACCCACCCACATGCCACCCACATGTATACTCACGCACCTACTTACACAATGCACACACAGAGCCAGAAAATAAATATCTTGCTGAATACACTTTAGTGTGGTTAGAGAAGGCCTGTTGAAAATATTACTTCTTTTTAGGTAGGGTATCACTTTAGTCTAGACTGACCTGAAACTTAAGTCTGTAGCCCAGGCTGGTCTCAAACCCACAGGGATCCCCCTTCTACCTCAACCTTCCAAGTGCTTGGATTAAAGGCGTGCATCACCATACCTGAAAAATGACCTTTGGCTTCAATGATCTCTGTAGACAGAGTGTTAGTGAGGAAGTCCCTTCTACTCAGGGGGTGTGGGAGGGAGGCTAACGACTTTGTGTCAGAGCTGAGAGGAAGCAGAAAAGTGCACGTGGCTGTACAGGGGATGGGAATGGAGGAAGGAGCCCTGGGGGAGGGGGTGTCAAGCTCTGTGTACCATGGCCAAGGACTGGGTTTCATCCTCAGAGGGATGCACAGCTGTTGGCTGCAGGGACTTCTGAGTCAGGTCTTAAATAACTCCAGCTACTACTTCTGGGGACTGTCCTGCAGTTTCTTGTATTTTCCTGGAGGGGGCATGCATCTTGGTGAGAGAGATCAGGCCCTGGCATCGTGTGCTTCAGGGAAGAGGACATCTGGGGGAAGAAGTCAGAACTGACACTGCTCCGCTAATCCTGATGGGTGGGACAGAGGGGTACCCTCTCCCATCGTGCCCCCAAGCATGGTCCTGGGGCTTGGGTCACCAGCATTCACACCATCAGCAGCAGCATCACCAGGGGTTAGAAACTGACATGGCCTCACTGCAGCCTTAGCAAGTCAGAAACTGCAGACAGTGGCAGAATCCTGCATCCAGGATCTTCCAAGTGGTTGTGAGTAGCATTCAGGAGTTGGAGAACCCCATGGCGGTTCCGATCTGCAATGTTTGGAGCTCTGCAAACCCCCAGTGCCTCAGAAGAGTGAGTCTCAGAAAGGGCTATAGATCCATGGGTCCTAATGTCGATGGTACCCTGGAACTTGTCACCACGTTCTAGGCTTTGTGGAGCAAAAGACTGAACAGAAGAAGATCCTTTGTTTTGTTGGGGGATGATGACATTTAAAAGAGACAGGGTAGGTTTCAGAGAAGGACGGGGTGGTGGCTGGTGAGGCAAGCTGCTCTGTTTCCCTCACTACTATTTTCCTAGATGATTAAGAAAAGCAATCTTAGTGTGGATCACTCACTGCCTTCTCTCTGTGAGTGGTAGGAAGGACACCATTGAAACACTTAGCAGAGTACAATAACATTTGTTTATTTTCCTGTTACTTTATATATATGGCCTCATTTTTGGCTTGAAAGTCCCGACACTCCAAAGTTATATTTTTACAGTGACTATAGATGGTAGAAGATTGAATAAGATTCTACACTTGTGCCTGCAAGCAGTTGTTTGTACTAGTAGTGCCCTTGAAGAATCCCACCTGGTTCCCCCTACCTTTCCCCCAGCCTACCTACCTATCGAGCTTCTACTTACCTTTGTAAAAATAATTAGTGGGGGGGGGATGTATGGACACACACACACACACACACACACACACACACACACACACACACACTCACCGTGGTGTATATATAAAGGTCAGAAGACAACCTTGGGGCATTGGTCCTCTCCTTGACCTTGTTTGAGACAGGGTCTCTCTTGCTGGCTGCAGGGAAGGTTAGACTAGCCAGCCTGAGAATTTAAGGATGACCCTGGCTCTGTCTCCCATTGATATAAGTGCATTGGGGTTAAACATGCATGTGCCACTACATGTCTGGCTTTACAAGGGTGCTGGGGATCTGAACTCCAGTCGGCAGGCTTTTAGAGCAAGTGCTTTTAGCCACTGAGCCATCTCCTCAGCCCCAACTCCTGCACCTTTAATGCCTTGCAAGTTACTTCTTGTGGGAGGTTTTTTTCTGACTTCCTGTGCAAACCATTCCCTGATAGTTTCCTTTGTGTTTCCTGGTAGAACTGGCTTTGTGAGGGTTGAGACTTCTTCACATGTCTCAAATTTAAGCTGGATTCTACTTCAAACATAGTTTTGGCACATGATAAGTGCTGAGAAATTGCCTAGCCAGTTAACAGTTTCAATGAAAATTACCAGTCATTTCATTTTGCAACAGTGGGTCCATGGAAAACAAGGGGGTAGCCTCTCCTGAGAGGTGGTTACCTAGGACAGGAAGACGTGGTGCCATGGGGCCAAGAGTGAGGGCTTTTTTGGGGTCGATCCTCTTGTGGGGTCTGATGAGGTGTGATTAGCTGCTGTGATGATCAGCCCGTAGGTTTTGCCTATATGCTCCCTTGTCTGTTGAACGACTTCTGTATTACATGATCCCTGTGCATTGTGGGGTCCCTGGGAAAGAGAACAGGAAGTTCAGTAGTTTTCTTGTTGGCTTGGCAGTGGTGGGTTCTGGGCCTGCTCACATCCCATTGACAAGGCATCATGGTCCAAACATGTGTACCAGGGCAAATGGGCATCATATCCTTCCCATGGACCATGGAAGAAGAGGTGAAATGAAGTGTGTTGTCATGTGATGGGCCTGATTTTAGCTCCTGAGGTTTCCTGTCTGAACAGTCTTGATGACCTCAGCCCCTGCTCCAGCCTTGAGTGCCCAGGGAGCCTGTGCTGGTGCTCCATTCTGTGTCACCACACAACCCAGCTGCTTCTGAGGCAGGCTTTCTTGCTCTGGATTCTCACTACGCTGATTGTTGCTGTGCTTGTCAAGAGCTTCTAGAAAATTCTGCTTCCGCTTCTTATCAGCATGTTGGGATTACAGAAGCACACCGTGGCTTCCAGCTTTTTACACGGCATCTAGGGGAACACTTTTTCCATGGGGCCATCGCCCTAGTCCTCCCATGCTTCCTTCCTTCCTTCCTTCCTTCCTTCCTTCCTTCCTTCCTTCCTTCCTTCCTTCCTTCCTTCCTTCCTTCCTTCCTTCCTTCCTTCTTTCCTTCCTTCTTCCCTCCCTCCCTCCCTCCCTTCTTTCCTTTTTTGAAAGATGTTATAGGCTGAAGCAGGAAGATCACAAGTTTAAGTCCAGCCTGAGCAACTGAGACCCTATTTTAGAATTAAAAACAAAAATAAAATGAGGGCCAACTCTCTCTAGTTTAGGGGTAGAAGACTTGCCCAGTGCGCACAATACTCAAGGCCCACATCTAATCCTCAGCACTTGTGGGCTGTTGTTACCACTACTTGCTGACCATGATGGTGCTCGGGCTCAAAGCTGACATCTTTACCTGTCTTTAGTCTTCCCTTCCGTCTTTCCATCCAAGGACAGAAATTCAGTGAGACACTTGGCAGGGCCAGGAGGGATGTGTAGTTTGAAGCCAAGGAGGTCTGCAAGGACTGGGCCATGCTGGGTTTGTAAGGCACAGGGAGGCTTTTGATCTCTGTCCTAAGAGCAAGTGGGAGCCATCGAGTGTGTGTGAGAGAGACGAGGTGACAGGTCATGATTACACCGTGCTTCTGACTGTTGAGAAATCCTGCAAGGACACAGGGAGTGGGAAGGGTGGCATCTTCTCCCAGCTGAAACCAGAGGTCTCCTCCCTCCTCCTGAACACAGGTTGCCTGTCAGTCAGGAGCCTGTCATCCCAGCTTCAAAGCAGGCGGTGCACTTGGAGAAAATATTTATGAAATGCCAAGCTTCATGATCAAGATGTATTTTGTTTTTTAATGAGCAAATGACTCAGAGTTGTTTGAGGTTATGAAAAGACAAATGATTGCACGCCGTCGTGGAAAAAGGAAAGAGGAGAAAATATCATTTCATATCAAGCAATCTCTTTACAGCTATAATCCACAAGCAATCAACTTCTTTCAACAAAATTGTCTGATGCCTTCTAAGGACTTGAAACAGAAGTTTATTTATGTGATCTCATTAAGATGTATTTTATAAAGGAAGGTGGTCTGTGCAGTTGTTTCAAAGAATTAGATGTTATGAACCAGACTGGGGTATGAGAGGTGACAGAAATGTCTGCTCTCAAGACACTTCCAGCCTGGAGAAAAGACGTTCAGAAGCCATCCATCAGCTGGGCAGGGTGGAATGCACCTTATTGCCAGGAGTGCCAAACCACCCTGAAACTGCATAGTAAATTCCAGGTCAGCCTGGACTAGAGCAAGACCCTACCTCAAAAAACCAGGTAAAAACAATCATAAATGAATCTTTTTACATAGCTACATAACTAATATTTTGGAAATTACTTTGTGAAAATCTAGAAAGCTAAAAACACTAAATAAAAATATTATCTAGTCCCATCCATTCAAGGCTAACACAAAACTCTTATTTTGTTTCTGTTCTTTATTGCTGCATATTTTTATGTAGTTCAGAGTCATAACAGCTTAAACATTCTGCTTCCCTATGTCAGGACATGTGACAACGTACATGTCCAGCATCAAACTACTCCTTTGTCAGGCCAGACTGATTTACTTGCTTCTGTTCTTTCTGATTGACATTTTAGGCAAACAGATTCATGAAAAATGACCCTTCTATGCCTCATCATCTTGTACTGTTAACTGTTAACAATAAAATATTAGTGGGATGCAGACTCTGAAAATAAAACACTTTGATGCAGATTCTGAAAAAAAAAAACACTTTTCTCTTTGTTTATATGACTGAACTATGCTGTCCGACACAGCATATACATGCCTGCATGCATCTACTCATAGGTACATGCCTGCATACATCTATACATGCCTGCATGCATCTGCGCATATGTACATGCCTACATACATCTATACATATATACATGCCTGAATGCATCTACACATATATACATGCCTGCATACATCTATACATATATACATGTCCGCACACATATATACATGCCTGCACGCATCTATGCATATGTACATGCCTGCATACATCTATACATATATACATGCCTGCATACATCTACACATATCTACATGCATACACACAGTGAACCATATTCTTGCTAGACTAGCTTCTCATTCTAGAGGAAATAATGAGGAGTACCTTGAATTTATTTTCTGGTGTGCTCAGTCACTGGACACATAGCTCTCACCTTGAAGTTCCTTAACAATGCCCTCCCTCCAAATCCATGAAAGCTGTTTAGTTCCAATGTCAAGAGACTTCATGCCTGACTCTGAAATTTTTTTTAAAATCTCATTTCTAACTTCCCAGCACTCACTTTTCTGGTGGAATTTCAAAACCTATGTATTATTTAGTTTGCTTTAAAAAAAAAAAAAAAGAGGTTCTGGACTGAAGGGATTTCCCAGTGGTTAAGGTGTTTTCCTGCAAAACCCAAGGACCCAGGTTCATTTCTCCATTTCACACATGGAGCCAAATGAACAAGGTGGCACATGCATGTGGAGTTCATTTGCAATGAATAGAGGCCCTGGTGCCTCTCTCTCTCTCTCTCTCTCTCTCTCTCTCTCTCTCTCTCTCTAAGTAATTAAATAAATAATAAATAAAGAGCCTTAAGATGACTTTAAGGTGTCTCGCTACCTAGCACAGACACTTTGCAGTACTGGCAGAAAATCCTTGACATCTTTTCTGGTATAAAATGTTGCTTTGAGTTTTGTTGCAAAGGGCTCAGCATCCAGCTGCTGATCCTCAAGAGTCTCTGAGCCTTTGGGGAAGTGCATGGCAGGGGAGGAACCCACCAGTACCTCATATCTCTGCCGGAAGCTGAACTGTGGTTGGCAGAGCTCCAGCCTTTGTCACATTGAAGCTACTCCCTCTTAACATTGGTGATTTATTTCTGTAATCAGTTATCCTAGCGAAATGCTAACCAGAGCTTATTTCCTATTATTTTAGAGGAAAGCTTATGTGTTATTAGTGAGTACGCAACACACCTAAACACTTATAAAACGGAAGCTAGTAAATTATAATCCTTGGACCAAATATGACCTCCAGTTTTTTTTTTAATAAATAAAGTTTTATTGGCACCCAGCTGCACCCATTTGCTTTGTGTTGCCTCTGGTTGTCTGTCTATGATGACAGAGTTGAACAGTTGTGATAGAGAATTTATGAATGCTAATTCCAACATAATCTCAACACTTTATTTTACAGAAAAATCTGGGTCAATCCTCTCTTCCTCCTCCCTCTTCTCTTGTCTTTCCTCTCCCTTATTTACTTAGTTAGTGAGTTAGCTGGGGGGACAATACTGAGGATTCAACCCAGGGCCGTACAATTTCCAGGCAAGCACTTGTCATTGAACTATGTACCCTCAGCTCCCAATTCTATTCTTAAAACAGAAATAAAATATATGTAATATATGTATATTACATACATATTATATATTTTTGTTTTTGAGGTAGAATCTCTCTCTAGCTGGCCTTGAACTCATGGTGATCCTCCTACCTCTGCTTCCCCAGTGCTGGGATTAAAGACGTACACCACCATGCCTCTGTGTGTGTGTGTGTGTGTGTGTGTGTGTGTGTGTGTGTGTGTGTGTGTCCAAGAAGGTCTGAAAATATTACTTGTATGGCCTTTGAAAAAGAAGTTCTTGATATTTTACTAACTGTGTGACAGCTGAGCACTTCCCCTCCCATTTTGTTGAAAATGTATTGAATTAGAAAGATAGCATAGGAACTTTTTGTAAGCAAGAACTAAAATGTTTAGAAGTGTATGTTTCTAGTTTGTCCAAAAAAGCCACTGCGCGTCAACTGGAAGATGTCTGGACTGCACCACACTGCAGTCTCTGGGAGAGAGCAGCTTGTATTTCTCTTCCTTGAGGCTCAGTATTGTCACCCACACAGTGGGAAATCAGATTCCTCACCTATGATGTGAAGATTAGGTATCAGGCATGCTTGATACACTTTAAAGATACGGTGTCTGATGGTTCTTGCCCCTTTATCGCCCCTTAGTGTGGCTAGAGGAGCCGTGAGCCATGACTATAAAGTATTTGCAGGAGTTTCCAGTTTCCAGGGTGGGTTATGCAGGATTGACCAGTCTGAAGAGGAAGCCAGGAAGAAATTTCACAGGTCTGTGTACCATAGTTAGATACCAAACCAGGGTGTAACTCAGCGATAACAGTGTGTGGGCAGTATGTGCAAGTGCCTAGCTCTCAAAATGAGAGAGAGATATTGAGAGATATTGAGAGATTGAGAGATTGAGAGAAGGAGAAGAGAAAGAATTGTCATGCATACATAGCATACGTAGAGCTATTGGTACAGGACTTGCCTAGCATGTATGAGACCCTGTGCTCACTCTTCAACACCTAAAATAAAGCAATTTCAAAATAAAAAAGAGGAGGAGTGAGAGCTACTTGCCTTAGTAACAATTATTCCTGAATGTGAGCAGCTCAACCCAGTGCAGGATTCACGTCCAGACACTTCTCAGGCTGGCACTGGTTGAAGAGGGCATTTCAGGGTCCTGGGCTCATGACATCCCTGATTCGACTGTCTTCAGAAATTAGGAGGTCCCAGTGGGTCTTTGGGTCCTCTATCAAGGGGCAAGTGAGAGTGCTAGAGATGCAAGGGAGAGTTAAAGCCAGAGTGAGAGTGGTCCATCCCCTCTTTTATCTGTTTGGCCAAAACTTAGTCACAAGCAGGTGCAACCCTACTTAACACAAGAAAGGAAGAGACTTGGACTTGGTGAGTATCTAGCCAGTCATGGCCATGGACTGACCATTTTCCTGGATTTTGATGGGGGTAATGCTTCCCACAAATAAACATCACTGAGATACTAATGCTTTTAGAATCCCCTGCCATAGGTACCCATGGAAATAGCAGCAGTTGGAGACAGTCAGGCTGCCTGCAACAATTGATCTGGGTTCTTGTTGAAATATATTTAAAAATTAGTCCGCAGTCTAAATCTGATTCCCACATGTTGTGTACCAGTTAGGCATTTTGGCATTCTAAAATTACAGATCTATCTCAAGACAGTAAGTTCAGAAATACATGTTTAAGAAATGTTGCACGCAGTGACATTTTCATTCCTAAAGTGATCTGCTTGAACTCTTATGTATTTTGCTATTTTATAAAAATCTGAAGCCATATGCAGTGGTGAGTAGAATTTCATGTGCTTGTTCATGTATATGTATGTGTTCATATGGATTTGCATGTGAATATGGGTGTGCGTGCATGTATTTGCATGTAGAGGCCAGATGACAACCTGGAGTATTGTTCCTCAGGCATTCTGAGACATTTTGAGACATGGTCTCTCATTGGCCTAAAGCTTGCTAAGTAGGCCATACCTGCTGGCCAGCGAGTAACAGGGATCTGCCTGTCTCCTCCTGCTCAGCACTGGTATGACCAATGCGTGTGCTGCCATGTGGTAATTCTTTTTTTTATTGTCTATGATTAGATACATTGAGTGAGCAAATAATGAGTTGATATCCTCATTTCCCCAATGCCCCTCTTCCCTGTCCCCAATCAGCTGGATATCCTCCTTCGTGGGCAGTCTGGATCAGTCCATGGGGTAGGGGGTTATGGATAGCCTAGGAGTCAGTCTGATTCCACCCCCCCCATTTGTATGTTGTTACTGGGTGGCCAGGTCTCTGGATATTCTCCTCCACCATGGCTCTTACAATCTTTAAACCCCCTCTTCTGTTCAGTTCCCTGAGTCATGGTGGGTGAGTATTAAGGCTTCTTTATTGTTGAGGTCTTAGGGGCCTCTGTACTTCTGCTTTAGGTTGCGTTGAAAATCGTTGGTGTGTGTCTGTCTGGCTTATCCTGGGTTGACTGTTTGGCTGTGGTTATGGGTCTCTTGCTTAGCCTACATGTGGTGATTTTTCTGCAGAGGTTCTCTGGGCTGAACTCAGAGGTGGTTGTTACTTGTGCAAGGCCAGCACTTTACTGACTGTGCTATCTTGCCAGCCATGAGTAGACTTCTTTATCTGGAGTGGCAGATAGAATGTGTATTGCAGTTCTTATTTAATTTGCATTGTACATTCTACAATGAACCATGTTGGGAACATTGTCAGCGTCTCCATAACTGTATTACATGTGGGCTTACCTCTTTAAAAATGAATTCATTTGAAATTATGATTGTATGAATATTTCAGGATTATAATCATTATCAAATAAATGACAAAATTTATGATACCAAAATAGAAGCTAGAAGGGAATTGATTATAAAGTTCAGTAGGACTTATAAATGTGATGTATAAAATGTGATGTATATTTTTAAAAACCTCTTAATTTTATAATCATTTTGGAAAAATCACAGCTATATTTATTGATTCTCCTGGGGATCATGTTTGAGAAATCTTTATCAAAGACTAAACTTGTGTAATGTTGAGGGCACATGCCAAAGCAATCCTTTGTGGAATCTCACGGATAAACTACCTTAAACATCTGCACTAAGAATCTTAAAGATACTGTCCTCAGGAAAAAATAAATCACAACCAACTTCGGGGAGGATGCAGGGAAAGAAGAGCCCTTACACATTGCAGGTGGGAATGCAAACTGATGCAGCCACTATGGAAATCAGTAGAGAAGTTTCTTGAAAAACTAAAAATAGAACGACCATCCGAGCCTGTAATACCATTCTTGGATATATACTCAAGGAATTCTTCTTCGGCACATCAGAGATGCCTGCTAGTCCGTGTCTATGACGGCACTCTTCCCAGCTGCCAAAATGTGGAGTCAGCCTAGATGCCCATCAGCAGATGAGCGGATAAAGAAAATGTGGAATACGTCCACAGTGGAGCTTTCTTCAACCACAAAACAAATGAAATTATGTCATTTACATGAAACTGAAAGGAGCTGGAAGCCATCATGTTAAATGAAAAAAGCCAGACTTGGGTGACTATGTTGTTCTCTCTCACATAAGGGATCTAGGTTTACACACACACACACACACACACACACACACACACACACACACACACACAGGACATGGAAGCAGATGGGAGACTTGTAGGGGGGAGACACAGGACCAGTGTAGAGAGCAAGGGAGAGAGTAATGGGGTGAGTGCTTGCAGAATACAATGATAGATAGTTATAGAAAGTTTCAGTGAACCCCTCATTCTGTATACCAACTAAAAACCTAAGTGCATCGCATGACAGCCATACAAAAAAGCATCCTAAAGTTTGTGAAATTCCTCTCGACCGCATTGTGGTTCCAGTGGTCACGGCCAAAACACCAAGCTCATCCAGAGGGGTATATGATTAAAGTGTGCCTTTCCCTTTGCCTTTGCTTGGTCTCATTTCATTTCCCATCACCTGTCACCATCCTGGATGACAGTAAAGGCTGAACACAAGGTGACCAGGCTTGTTTTCCAGTCAGCTCTGCCTTATTTTTCTCTGGTGTTTCTTTGTTACTGTAGAGTTCAAATTTAATATTCATGAAACACATTTTAATCAATGACCATATCAGACAAATGGAAGCTAAACGCTGGTTAGTACATTGAAAATAAACGTGTGGGTTCTCATTAATGTCCCTGTCTGAGTAATGAGTGGAGCATCGAGTCCTAACCACAATGAAAGCAAGCCAGCTTTTCACTAGAACGACAGGCTGACAGCCACATCTTGGAGCCTGGTCATTAGTGTACCGTGCCATCAATGTCATGGTACTGTGTCAAATTAGTTCGTGTCCCCTTAGCTGAGTAGCCAGACCTACAAATTATCCTCCCACATCAGGGGTTTCGTGTTTGCGAAGCCCTTGATCAAGTGTGAGCAAATTATTAGCATGGCTCATAAATTAACTAGTTTACAGGCTTATAACATTTTACAAGTAGACAATAAAGGGTCCCAAAGTTTTCCAATTGCTCTGCCTTGGCGTGAGACCGGCTGGCTCTCCCTTGAGGTGTGCGAAACTGATCTCTGTGTTAAGAAGAACAGACTCCTGAGGTCTTGGAGCAAGTGTTGGGGGCACCACCTGCCCTCAGAGCCATCGAGTGAGCTTCCATTGGAGGCACCCCTAATGAACTTGGTTATCTCGTTACTCTGATGAGTCGGTGACAGTGGCCACCCTTGTTCTCACAGTGTCAGTTATTCATTAGTGAGCTCATCTATTAAGTCCAAATCATCACTGCTTATGCCCATGAAATTTTCTTTAAGGAGTATGTTTGAATACATTCCTTCTATTTTAAACTGTCTTCTTTGGGAGGAAAAGTAGCCATGCGGTACATCACAGAAGGATGAGGATTCCTGTGTGTGATACACAAGCACATATAAGCCCATCCATGTGGAGGGCAGAGGGCAGCCATGGGTGTCCTTCCTTAGAAGTACCAGCCACCTTCTTTGAGACAGGGTCTGTCACTGGCCTGGAGTCCACTGAGTTGTCTAGACCGACTGGCCAGCAAGCCCCTGGGATCCTTCTTTCTCCACCTCTCCAGGGCCAGATTTCTAAGCTCCTACATCACACCTGGTATTTCCTGTGAATACTAGGGAAGCAAATGTAAGTCCTCATGCTTGGGAGGCCAGTGCTTTGCTGACTACAGTATCTCCTTGGCCTCAGAGGGAGGAGTCTGATGCCTTGATGGTCGGGCAAACAGCCCTTGTACCACGGATAACCGATGCCTAGAAAACAGTGTGGAGAATGCATTGTGACTCTCTCAGATAAGAGGAGTCACCACTGCAGCGCTGTCTCGGAACTCTCTTCTGAGTTCTGCTTGGCAGGTAACCCACATGGTTTCTGGGGATGCATGCCTTTTCACATCATGAAACTTCATACATCTCCTTTTCAGTTTCAGATTCTCTTCAGTGTGATGAGACTGGCATAAGAGTCCATTCACTGAGTGCCATGGAATTGAAGTGTATAGTGAGGAAAACACCTATGCACAACTCTCCCACACTCCCCCAGGAGCTCACACTGGCTCCTCTCTGGCCAGCCTGGAGTCACTTCTAAAGACATCTCAGCCTTGCAGGCAGATGACGATCTCCAGATTTCATGGGGCCTCCTGATTGATAGCTCTTCTCGGACATTTTCTGAAAGTTCTTATTGGGGAGTAGAGTGAGCTATCAGCAGACTTAGCTTATTTGACATCCTGTTTGGTAAATGTTATACCAATAAAGCCACCAGGCCGAAGCCTGTGGCCTCAGCATACGCACACATGCCTTCTCCAGGACAGGGAGTGTCACAGCCTCCACCTGCATTCACAGTGCTTCTGAAAACAGTGACAACCTTGCAGGCATGCTTGTGTGTCTGGCCGTGTGTGCTCATTTGCCCTTTGGAAGTGCCGATGTCTGTGGGGGTGCTGTTTCCTCTGGGAGTTTCTACCGGATGCCTTAAGACAGGCTATCTGCAGAACCCGAAGAACGCTCCTTGTTTGCGATGCCTGGTCTTCTTGCCCCACATCTCAAGAGGTGTTAGTGTCACAGTTCCAAGAGTGTGTCCTAAGGGCACCACACTTCCCCAAGAGAATGTCACCATATTTAAGAGCCGCAACTTGAGGGCTAGGGAGATGGTTCAGTCCATAAAGGGCTTGCTGCACAACCATGAATGAGAGATCAGATCCCCAGCACCCACATAAAAGATAGGTGTGTGGGCGGGGGGGATGCATTCCTGTAATCCCAGAGGTCAAGGAGGCAGAGACAGGAAGATCCTTTGGGCTTGCTGGCTGGCTCGTCTAGCCAAGTCCATGAACTCTAGGTTCAGTGAGAGACCTTGTCTCAGAGAATAAAATGAAGAGTGGACTGAGGAGAAGCTAACATTGGCCTCTGGCCTTTACATGCATACATGTGCACATGTACCTGCACACACGTGCACACACAGATAAACTCGGCTATGGGATGTTTTTTATCATGATTCTCTGATACAGAAGTTACACAGCAGGCTAGATTGAATGCTGGTTCCAGACAAGAAAGGATAGGATAGTTTCTAATGTAATGTGTTACAGGAAATGCACACTGGGGTGTTGGTTGCTTTGGCAAGTGCCCTAATTCTCTTTGTTTCCCTCCAGGGTCCCTCTGTGTGTTGCAGTCCTGTGGCACTATGCATGCCCCCTGCCAGTGACCCCAGACTTTTTATGGCTGTGAGACACACTAACAGCTCAGGGTAAGTGACAACCACTCCTCCTGTTGTACTGTACCCCAGAATTGCTTCATCTTTGTAGGAGATGGGCCCATGCTCTTTCTGCACTGGGATCAGGCCTGAATTCCAAGGCCGGCAGGCACACATGTGATGCCACCCTCCATGAGGACAGTTTCAGAATAAGACCTCTCACTTGGACTCTGGTTGGAAGGCGACCTAATGCCAGGGGTGGTATAGTTTCTTTCTAAAAGGCCAGGGAATGACTAACCACCCTGGTCTCTGGTACAGCTTGACCATTGGAACACAGAACTGGCCACAAAGAGTTTGTAAACACATGGTGGTTACAGAGTCCACATGAAGCTTTACTTACCAAAACCCTCAGTGGTCAGTGCCTGGCCTGCAGGTTCTAGTTCATGCCCCTCCCCCATCCTCAGATGCCACAGGGTGGGACTACTGCTTGTGATTCCCACATCTCACTGGGTACCAGTCACATTGGTCTCGGGCAGCCCATTTATCTGAAAGAAGAAACAGGCATTGTGAGTCGCTTCCTTTCTACCTGGCAGGGAGGAGCCGCAGGTACAGTGAAGATGGAATGTGTGTAAAGTGGGTTGAGAAAGATGGGGAACTCCTTCCTTCCATGTGAGGGGAACATTCTCTCATCTTTCTGGCTTACCCAGTCTCCTTGAATTTCAAGAGCCAAAGGAAGGTGGAGGAAGGCTCTTTTGTGATGGGGGTAATGCGGTCTGGCTGTGTTACACTTGTGGACACACTGGCCGTCGCAATGTCTCTGAGTATCAAGTATGGATGAAGGGGTATACGGGGAGATTATGGCCGGCTAAAGATCAAATGCCAATGGGGAACGATTAAATTTCCTTTAATCATCAGAATCTGAGAGGCCTGTAAGATCTTCTACCTTTAATATAGGCCTTAATAAATAATAATTCTTTGGATGTCTACAGTATGTTTGAATTTCACAAGTCTTGCATGTCAAAACATATAGGCAGGCTCAGCAAATACGCTTCTTGGAGGAGCAGGACTAATTAAGAAGGGAAGTCATACTTAAACAAACAGCTTGGGAACAGAGAGGGAATCAAAATCCCAAATCATGAATTTTGTTTTTTTTTTCCCCTCATAGAAAACTGCAGTGTAATGTGGGGGTGTTTTCATATCATTTTATCATTTGCTATCATTGTTTTTCAGTAGCAGATGTTACTACATAGAAGTGTAAAAGTTGTTTGTATGCTCACTGTCTTCTAAGACATCTGGGGAGAAGAGTTTGTGCCTTCTGTCTTTCTACTGTTCCTTTCTGGAACTTACATTAAGGCTGCTGGATCTCCAGCCATCACCTCTACATCCTGAAAGGAAAAGATGGCATTGTAAGAGAAAGAAAGCAGCTTCCTCCCCCAGCCCCACCAAGCCTCACTTTGAGCTTCTACTTGTGGGCTCTTCAACTCTATCTGGGATCCTGGGACATGCAGCTGGACCCGAGCAATTGGATCCTCCAGATCAATGCTGGGGTGTAGCCCTAGGGAAGTAGAGGGGAACAGCTCCTGAACCACAGCTGTGTGGTCACTTATAAGGAATCATGACATTGATTTTTCTGTCATCCTGTATCTTGAATGAATGCTAGATAATTCACTCTACTTCCCTCTACATCCAAGAAAACAATTTAGGCCCGTAATATTTCTCACTAAAGTGTCATGCCGGATCTGAGACATAATTTTTTTCTCTCCATAGTGATATAAGCCAAAATTCAAAATCTTAAATATGCAAATGGGTTTTCACACCCGTGACCCTTAGCTTTTGGCCAGGCCAAGGGTCAGCATGGGATCCTAGTGACATTGTCAGTTCACACCCAGTGGTGCTGTCCCAGCATGTGCAAGGGGAGATCTGAGGCCCTGTCCTCTGTTCTTATGTAGAGACCCAAAGACATACAAACCCCTCCCCCACATCCCTGGCCTGGCCTGCCTTTTCTTTCTCTGCTGAACTTTTGCTTACCTTGGGGTGACAAGCAAGGTGTCCCTGTCCAAACTTCTCATCTTAGACTGGCCTCTATATTATTTTGTGAAAATTCTCAACTCACAGAATGAATAGAATTATAGAATTACTGCATTCCCATGTGGACTCAGGCCAACAGTTTGGTCAGTACTGAATGCTCTGGAGTTAGATCAGCTTACATACACAACTCACCTTTACACTCAATGGCGGAGTGTGCCTTAGTGCCTAGGAGGTCACATAATGTTCCTGGGCTCCATTTGCCTCATCTGGAAAATGGGGACAGTACCAATACTCACTCCAGTACTCAGTGCCATATTCAGTCTAGCACTCAGTGGAGAATCTGTAAGGTGACACTGGCATAGAGCCAGCATGGATCCTGTCCCTCAGCAGAGACCAGCCTTGTTCTGGGCTCTCCAGGAGGCACAGTGGGAAACCTCGTGTTGGAGGAGTACTGTCCTGTGGCTGGGTCACTGATAGTTGTCCAGTTGTCCACCAGGTAGAAGATGCAGGTTTCTCAGTCCATTATATCTCCTCTGGTATTTTCTTGCGTGTCAGTTACTTGCCTCATTATTATGACCAAATATTACCTGACAAATCACAGCTTAGGAGAGGCTGTCACTTTCAGGGGACAAGGCCCATCATGGTGGGGAAAGCATGGTGACAGGAGTGCTGGTCACATTGTATGCACACAGTCAGGAAGCAGAGAGAATGAATATTAACTGGGACCTGTTTATAAAAACTCAAGGCATGCCCCTAGTGACGCACTTCCTCCAGGGGTGCCCCCTGCTGGGGGCCAAGTGTCAAAATACACATGTGGATATGGGGCTATTTTCCATTCCAATCATAACATTTTGCAGTTTTACATACAGCTTTGGGAGGAGCCTTCATAACGCAGGAGGAGGTTCTGTTGGCCCAACAGAAAGAGCTCTATTTGGATGGCATGTGGCTCTTTTCTTTCTGTGTTTTCTCTCTTGCTCTGAGAGGAAGCCTGCCACCTCAGCAGAATTCCCTGAGTGCTGTCAGGCTGGTATCGCCCATGCTCATCTGCAGAGGATGGTGTGCACCCATGCAGCGGATGCTACTTGACGTCCTTCCTCCCTAGCACAGGGGCCACTATGCAGTGAAGGCTCTGGCTGCCCACATCTTCTTGGGAATGGCTCTCAAAGATTGTATCCTCTCCCAGGGAAGCTGCCTTGGTCATCAGCCATGCTCACAGGTGGCCCAGCAGGTGATATGCCCCCAGGTTTGAGAGCAGGAGCAGTCACACAACTGTGACCGTCTGAGGACTGCGGAATGCCATGGGGAATCCCCAAGCCTTTTGTTCACTTGCAGTGATCCTTTCCCTAACCTGTCAGTATGGTGGAGAGGACGTGTGGATGGGGCAGCACTGCCCTGTATCATATAGGCTGCTGCCTCTAGACTCGGTGCCCACACAGAGCACCTTGCACCCAAGCTTAACTGTGCGCTGTCCCGTGTTGTGTGTGCTTCGCCCCAGGCTTTCATCTTCATCTGGAGGCCAACTTGATGCGTGTCCCTTGGATCACAGATGTTCATGACTTATCAGTACAACTGTTTACTGTGTCACAAGCAGAGGCCAGGTCTGTGTGACTCCACATGGCTTCCTCACAGAGAAGCGTACCAAGCACATGGCAGGCATTCATATTTGGTATTTTAGAGTTGGCATTTTAGAGTCAGTGGGTTTGGGGATTTCCCTGTGAACTTCTGTATCTTCATGGTGCTTAAGAGGTTTGATGTGGGTGAGGAAGTAGGAGGGAAAGTTCATATCATACATCACCGTACAGTAGGAACAGGGCCCTGTGCTTGGGTTTTGTCTGGGAAGTTTCCACCATATACTATATATGACCCTGAACTGCTATGTATCCCATCCAGAAGGGGTTAGCTGTCACCTTCCCCAGAAGACTGGCCATTGGTCACTGAAGCCTAAAGCATATTGTAAGTGGTATAGGCTAATTAAGGTGGGTTAATTTCTAAGCTCATTTCTCAACACTGATTGCTGGCTTTTGGTCCTTGGTCAATTTTTTCTCTTTCTCTGCCTCATTTTCCCTAAGTGAGGGGAGTGGTAACATCACCTTGCTCACACAGTTATTTCCAGGGTTAATGGGGTGATCCAGGGAAAGTGTTAGGATTATATGCGTGCACCATGACTCTCTGCTAGCATTCTTCATCTTAAAGGCCACGAGGGAGGCAAAGACTTGATTCCTGATCCTATTTAGATGTGTGGGTTTCATGCACTAAACTCGCATCACTGGAAATTAACTGGAAATTTAAAGTAAAAGCTGGAGTGTGTAGAGAATGGTCTGTTGGTTCGCTGATGGTGGGTGTCTGTACCTTGTCTCAGATGATGCAATTTAGAAACATCCGATGCTGGCGTAGCTGTGCTGGGAGCCTGGTCTCCTTCCCCAAGTGCCTAGAAACAGGGAGTTCAGAGTGTCAGCCTCCTTTGGGCACCTCACTGGGAATCCTTGGCTCTAGTTGTCAGTAACTGTTCTGATCTCCCACAGGGCAGTAGAAGGCAGCTGAAATTTCTGTAAATTCTGTTTTATGTTGTTAAATGTATTCTTGATCTGTCTGGTCTGAAACATCATGCATTTCTTCTGTTTTGTTTTGTTTTGAGACGGGGTCTCACTCTAGCCCAGGCTGACTGGGAACTCACTCTGTACCCTAGACTGGTCTCAAACTCACAGACATCCTCCTACCTTAGTCTCTCGAGTGCTGGGATTAAAGGCATGAGCCACCACACCTATCCATCTACTTCTTGTTTTGATATAAAGCTGAAATGTGCATCAACGGGAGAAGTCAGAATCTCTTGCTTCTTCCACGTACTTTGGGACAGCCATATCTTGTCTTCACTGCCATCCTTTTTAGGAAGGAAAATTATGAATTGGAATGGATATCAGTCAAAATAAGCAAACAAATTCGGAAAAATTTTTGTCAAACTTTTCAGAGTAGCTAACACCCAGCTTTTTGGATCTCTAAAAATATATAACACCCTTGTCTTCAAATATCATTTCAAAGTGTAAAATAATAATTCATGGAAGGGGAAACAGATCAGTGTGCCCGAGTGCTGTTTGCATGGGGCACTGGCCAGCCAGGACCCACCCCTCACTGCCTCCTCACAGTCCCAGAGCCTGAGCGCCGGTGGGAAGGCCTGGGGTCAGTGGGGAGATTTTTCCCTAGTGTTTGGGAGTTTGGCTCTCCGTTCTCAGTCTAGCTAGGGGCCTCCAGCTGTAGGTGTAGGGCGACTTTGGCTAAGAGTTGCTGGGGTTGAAGGTTTTAAGGTCAGTCCTCAGAGGTGCGGAGAACCCTTCTCTGTCCTCAGTTGTTAATTCACAGTGACAAAAGCCCATTCGCCTACTTCAGGCCTGATTCCTGAACGCAGAGATTTCTTGGAAATAATGCTCCTCACAGAGGTCATGCTTGGCCGTGTTCTGTTTCTCTGTGTGGGTGTGATATTGTGGGCTTCCACCTCCCCATGACATATTCTTTCCACTTCTTTCTGTGTTCATTCCAGTGTCCTGTGTGTGTGTGCATGTGTGTGTGCCTGGGTGCATGTGTGTGTATAGGTGTGCACTCACAGGTGTGTGTGTATGCATTTCTGTGTGTTTGTGTGTATGTATGTGTATGCATTCCTGTGTGCCTCTGTGTGTGTGTGTGTGTATGCACTCCTGTGTGCCTGGGTGTATGTGTGTGTATAGGTGTGCATTCACAGGTGTGTTTGTGTGTGTGTGTGTGTGTGTGTGTGTGTGTGTGTGTGTGTGTGTGCATGCACATATTTGGAGACAAGAGGACAAATTCAGGTGTCATCCTTATGAACATTGTCCACCTCTTTTTGAGACAGGGTCTCTACTGGCCTGGAGCTTACCAATCAGGCTCAACTGGCTGTCCACTGAGACCCAGGGATCTGCATGTCACTGCCTTCCCAGAGCTAGGATTACAAGCATTCATGATGATTTCCATTTTTTCCTTCCTTCCTTCTCTCCCTTCCTCCTCTTTCTTTCTTTCTTTCTTTCTTTCTTTCTTTCTTTCTTTCTTTCTTTCTTTCTTTCTTTCTTTCTTTCTTTCTTTCTTTCTTTCTTTCTTCCTTTCTTTCTTTCTTCCTTTCTTCCTTTCTTCCTTTCTCCCTCTCTCTCTCCCTTCCTTCCTTCCTTTCTTTCTTTGTGAGGTAGGATCTCACTCTAGCCTAGACTGATTTGGAATTCACTATGCAGTCTCAGGCTGACCTCAAACTCACAGCAGTCCTCCTACCTCTGCCTCCTGAAATCCGGGATTAAAGGCATGCAATACCGCATCCGGCTTCATTTTTTTCCCTTAATATGATTACTGGGGATCAAAACCAGGTGAGGATCTTCTTACAAGGCAAGCACTTTACCACCTGAATTATCACTCACCCGTCTAGACACTGAACCCCAACCTTGAGGCATTCTGCTCCACAGAAGTTAAAGAAACACTCCAGTTTCTGAAGTCTGTCTTGTGGTCTCTACCTTTACTCAGAGTAACTGCATGCCAGACATGATTCTCAGAAGTTGGTATCTATTAAATCAAAACAGCTCTGTGAGGAAGTTAGGATTCTAGAAGTTTATTTCACAGAGGAGGAAACCTAGGCAGAGAAAAGTGCAATGCCTTGCTAAGCTTCTCTGCATATTTGAATCCTTCCTTCCTCTGGTCCCTGGCATTTAGCTATTGGGTCAGCTAGTCTCTACATGCATGTGTTCTGAGAATGTCAATTTGCACATGTATTTTTATTTTAGGATATACACAGCTTTCCCTCTAGGACTGCAAATATACTTCTGCGGAACTGGTATACTTCAGTTGTGGAACATTCTAGACTTTTCAAGAACTTTATGTTTTTTATTTTGCCAGTACATGATCTGTGTGAAGGAAAGTACATCCCAATGCCATTAGGAAGAAGCACATCCTTCTGTCTCCAGTGGATGTTTCTGTTAAGTCATTCCCTCTCCATCTTCTCAGTCATTTTGCTCTGGTGTGTTACTGTAATTAACCTCCTGTGTGTAGCCCTCGTTTTATGTCACATTAGCCTCTGACCACCCAGCGATTGATTTGTTCCGCTTAATCACCTGTGTGAAAAAGTGGGGCGAGCCAGAGGGTCTCCTCAGTGCACCCGTCCTCTACCTGGGACGTTTCCCCACAAGCTGTGTCAGCATGTTCCTCTGTTCTTGGAAACATTCACCTGGGAGGTGGTTTCTTTACCACCATAAAGATGTCATCCACTTAAAGGTAACGATTACAAACCTGTGGTTACATGGGCAGTGGAATTACAGATTCATAAGCCATGTGCCAAGGATTACATTAGTAAAATAGTAGGTTTTAAGGTGCATAAACACAAGTTTCAATGGGACCACAGATAAAAAATGTTCATTTAAAAGACTTAAGACATATCAGTATCTCCTTGTTACTCAATGTGTAGAGCACTCTTTATGCATCCCTGCCTTGTTCTGAGCCCAGCAGAGGTCAGGTCTCTTTGCTGGTGACTGACTAGCTAAGGCGTCAAGGGTTTTGAACAGGCTTGTGGTTTTAAAAGCCAGATGGCAGAGCAAGCTTCAGGAGTATGCTGGTCTAGGGCTTACATGGTATCTGTAAGTGTTGCTCTCTGTCTTCCCTTGTGTCTCATTCATTCATGGGCTGCATTTCCTGGTTCCAGTGTGATAACCATGTGTGCATTTGTTTTCAGGGAAACCTCAGAGGAAACAAGTGTCTTCGTGAAAGCTCAGCAATGTCGCAGCAAATGAATCTTTCTATTTCTGAGATTGGTTTTGAGTGTCACTGAAGTGCACTCTGGGCCTAGAACAGGACTGGGTTGGACCGGTGTGGGGGTCTCCTTGGCCTGGGACAGTTCTCATGTCCATCTGTGAAGTAACAGAGAGTGTGTAGCCTGCACAGAGCAACGGAATGTAGGTGGAAGGGGATGGGGCAGAATCCCAGGGAGATGGACTGTATCTGGATCAGACAGAATGTGCATGAATGCATAGAATTGGGCGGCAGTAGGAACTTTCAATGACTATGGTATAGCTCACCCATGATTGCCTGTCTTCTATGATCTGTTGCTCATGACATCATCAGTACTTGAGTATCTCCAGTGACCTTGCCTACCTTGAAAGTGGGACTGTGTTCAGAAACTATAGCTCTCATTCCTGCCTGCCTTTCTCTTTGTTATCCTTTTGCCCACACAGATGACAGACAGGTGCCACTGACCATCTGTCACTGGGGTCCCAAGGCAGGTCATTTGGTTTCAAAATACCACTGCAGGCTTAGAAGGAAAGGGTCTGATGGGTTATTCATGTGGTCAAAGAGAAGGTTGTTGAGAGAGGGGAGACTTCATGGAAGAAAAGAGACCAGTGCGGGCTGGGAAAAGGTATAGGAACTTATAGAAATATGAAACCCTATTTTATATTGATTTGCAATGAATTACTTAGAAAAATTGGTTTATGTATTATTTCAGCCTAGATATAATGCACATGTCTTTTAGATCCTATCAACAATCACTAATGATGAAAATGAGAAGCTGATCATGAAAAATTGTTTTTGTGGGCAGGCCACGTGGCATGAGTTAAGTTACCTCAATCTGCTAATAGGCAAACGAGGGTGACGCTACTAAGCTACCAGGTTAGATGGCTGAATGTTTAATGTCACTTCCCAAAGAAGTGCCAAAGGGTTGTTAGATGTTATTTTTTATGCAACATTCTTGTGAGCAACAAAATCGACTAGCTTCAGTTTTCTTATATCTGAAGATAAAAATCACACTTTCCCAAGGATTCAGATTGGTATGGCATATAAACATACCCCCCTTTTTCTTTCCTTCCTTCCTTTTTTTTTTTTTTTTTTGACATGGTCTCATTATGTATCTCCTGCTTCAGTCTGGAGTACTGTAATGACAGGCATGTACCACCATCCCCGGACTGGAATCTACACTTCTCTGGGTGTGTGGTTGGCTCCTGTAGTACCCTCCTTGGATATTTCTCTTTGTTATCAGTGGGCATCAATGACTTTTATCTCTCATCAGATGTCAAGGCTTAAAAATTAATTTAGTCATATGCCCATTTAACTAATTGATTTTAAAATGTTTTTCCATATGCTCTGGATAGAGTATTTTTTATTTTCTTACGTTACTAATATGATAAAAACTGAAGCTATTAAAGATGGCGAGATTCAGTAAAGAACTTGAACTCCACATGCTTTTATTGCTTCTCTGAATTAATAATTTTCTTGTCCATCATATTTTCTCCTTGGCCCACAATTCATCCCATATTTGGATCTTGGCAAATGATAATTTGGTTAATTAGGCAGTCTGTTAACTCTGGTTACTAAGTTAGAACAGATCAGTGTTGAAGTGTCATTGTGCAATTTGGATTAAAAGGCTCTTCATTTTATCAAAACAAATTCACATGTATGGGTAAGTAATGCAGATATGCATTACATTAAAACGATGCATTTCACAAGGAATTGTTTTAAAGGATCAAGAATTATTTCCTCCTCCTAAGTTATTATTTTTTATTGTGACATTCATTGCATTATCTTTTCACTAGGAATATACTTAAGAGGTTGGAATTTTCTTTTCAGGTTTGAACATTATAGCTGGCTTAATCCTTCTATTACACAAATATGATGGGTGCATTGCATTTTTATTTCAGTGTAATTCGGTGTGGTGGCACATGATTCCAGTCTAATTCTGACCACAGTAGCCTCTGATACTGGGATCACTAGTAGAGATGAACCGTGTCTGTGCTGGGGCAATGGGTGAGCTACGTTAGAGCTGCTCTCTTCCTGCTCAAGGCGTGATGGTGACTGAATCTCACTGTGCCTCTGTTATCCCTTCTCTTCCTTTGCTAATGGATTATCATCACATAAGGGCAGTGGGGGCATCATATGCTTGCTGGCTTGCTCCCTTTCCAGTTCTGTCTTTTTTTTAATCCTTTCTTGAATATTTAGCATGATGGGAAAAGGAACATGTAGGTCAACACAGGAATAATTATCTGGGCTCGGGAGATGGCTCAGTGGACAAAGTTCTTAATGTGTAAGCATGAGAACCAGAGTTCAAGCCCCTCTGTTTATGTTAGATAAAAAGCTAAGCATGGATGGCTTCATACTCAGTGTGGAGTCTCAGATTGCTTCATGTTGAGTACCCCATTGCTGGGGAGGTAAAGATAGGAGGATCCCTGACCAGTCATTTAGTTCACTTTAGGAGCTCTGAGCCAATGAGAAAACTTGTCTCAAAAAAGTAGACTGCATCCTAGCTTGTCTTCTGGCCTCCACATGCATGCACCTGCTCAAAAGTGAGTAATTACCCATTAGGATTCAGTCAGGTTCCATTAATATCCAAAACATCACCTGAACACTCCTGCCTCTGTTGCATACTCCTACCTATGTGTATTCACACACAAGCACATGTGTGTGATCATTCAAGGTCACTGGTATCTCAGAGGCATGCCACAAGTCTTTGTTGGAGAATAATGGGGGAAAATGTTTAAACGCAGACAGCCTTGCACCAGCAGGTTCCTAGGTCACTTCCAGATTTTTCCAACCCCTGGTACCTTGTCTGAGATTGCAGTCCCTGGAGTAAGTGTTGAAGAACTCTCTGTGTCCTCTTTCCGTGAGCTGACTGGTGTCTAGCTCTTATGGACTGCAGTATTCTGTTTCTGTATGAAATGAAGAACTCAAAATAAACAATGGTCTTCACATTCACTTAAATAGTGCCTTGTTAATGGCCAGATGAGTAAAGACCAGGAATAGTCAACCTCAGTGGTAGTACGTGCAAACCTGGCTTCCCTTGACCTAAAAGCCTCTGTGGCTATTGAAGGCAGTTGCTTAACTCAGACTGAAAGTTGGGATTATTTGAATTTGATTTGTTTTCTATTTATTTAAAACTTTTAATGATAATCACAGGACACTCTTATTTTGGAGGGGTAATAGCTGGCTATCCAAAGGTATAATGAGTGTTGGGGCTCTTGTGTGTCAAATATGAATGGCAGTGTATTACTTTAATTTCCTGCTACCTTCTTTCCTTTCCAAAGAAAGAACCAAGTAAGGAATTTTTAAAAACCTAAACCAGGCCTGAGGAGATGGCTTAGTGAGTTGATTACAAAGCCTGCCATCCTGGGTTCAGCCTGGGTTCATAGTCCCAGTACCCAACATAAAATCCAGATGCACAAAGTGACATATGCATCTGGAGTGTGTTTGCTGTGGCAAGACGCCAGGGCATGCCAATTCTCTATCTCTTTCTTCACAAATAAATAAATGAAAATTAAAAAAAAAATTTCACAGGCTATTCTTGACATTTTTTCTCATAGTCATTTTCGAAGAGGCAATTTGAATCACAGGTGTTTTTAGGCACATTTTATAGGCAAGGCCGAGACTTTAATCAGAACTTCCATTCTACTATTTTATTTATTATTTATTTACTTTATTTATGTTTTGAAGTGCTGGGGTTGGAATCCAGGGCATCACATATTCTGAGCAAGTGCTCTGCAAAAGATGACCATACTCCCAGCCTTGATTTTGTTAATGTTTTGATAGAAGAGCCTCCCTGTGTAGTCAAGGATGGCCTCACACTCATTGTGTAGTCTAGGATGGCTTCATACTCACTCTGTGGCCCAGGATGCCTGCAAGCTTACTCTGTAGTCCAGCCTAACATAGAACTCTTGACTCTCAAGCTTCAGCCTTCACAAATGCTGGGATTTGGGGTTTCTAGGGCATGTACTATATTCATTTAGATTTGTGTTTTTAATGGAACATTAGTTAAGTAATAAATAAAAGCCACTTTAATTGGGCAAAAGAACCCTCTACAAAAGGACTGACAGAGGGTAAGAAGCACAGTGTGCTTGGATTTTCAAGCATCTTTGGAGAAAGAAAGTCTTTACCATGTGTCCATGGTCTCTGGGAACTATCAACAACGTGATGGAACTTTCTACATCAAGTGCTTACTGAATAGGACTGTGGAGAGAAGCAGGCTGACTTCTGGAAGGCTGGAGACTGTTACTGGGTGGTTTTATTAATCGGATTTATTCCTTTCAAATGATCCTGGATGAAAACAACCACCTCTTCTGTGGTCACGGTGAGCAGATATTTACCGTAATTCTTTGCTCTGTGGAAAAATAAAATGTGTCTTCCACCCAACACAAACAGCCATGTTGGCTTGGCTCGATCAGGACTTTGGCGCTGAGGTCTTACTTTATATATCACAGCTCCAGTCCCCATGACCTTTCCAAGTGTTAGTGTTAGATCACCAGCTCCAATGTCTGCAGGCCAGGCTTGCTCACAGAGATCCGTTATGTGAGCGTTTCATTCTTACACCGTTTTGGGCCTGCGCCCTCATTGAAACCAATATCCCATGTACAGGGCTTTCTCTGTTTTCCTTGCCTATACATGCAAGCCCCTCATTCATTTCTTCACACTCTGTTATGGAAGATTTTGATCATAGAAATAAAGTCAAGGTTTGCCTTCTTTGTGGGAGAGTCTGATTTCTCCTGGGCCCTCTATAAAGTAAAAGACATCTCTTTTCATGCCTTGTGTTTGGAGAACACCTTTTATTATTACATATCAGGGGATTTAATTGCTTCACTCCTGTTTTTTTTTCTTTTTCTAATGAGCACTGCGTGATCCTGAATTCATAGAGTCTGTGCCCACACCTGCCACTCATGCCTCTCCACTAGGTTTGAGGACCAGCCCCTCTGCATGGCCTTCAGCTTCTCTGCAGAGGAATACCCCTTGATCATGGGCAGGACAGAAAGGAAACACAACAGTGAAACTTTGCTTTTCTTGGGAAACTCCTCCCTTTGGATGAGAGAACTCTGGGTGGCTCTTCTGGTTTTGTTTGCATCGCCAAAATAAGCAGGGATCTTGCATAACACCGGAGTAGGAAAAAAGAAGTAATTTTAAAATTAAGGGAAACATATGTTCATGTTGAGAAAAAGAGAGTGAGAACAGGACTTAGGCTAATAACTCACAAACCTAAAGCTATCTTCATACTGCAGGTAGGAAATCAAGTTTTGGTCATTCTGGTATATTACACAGAATAAAATACCATTTCCTCACATCCCTAAGATTCTTTGATCTAGTTGTAAACAACTTTTTTATGTGTTCAGTATGGTGTGTGTGTGTGTGTGTGTGTGTGTGTGTGTGTGTGTGTGTGTGTGCGTGTGTGCATGCCTGAGCATGTGCAGTCATGATGTATGCACATGAGTGTGACAGAGCATTGAGTTCACGCCCATATGTTCAGAGGACCGAGGAGAAAGTCCTCCTTCTTTGCTTCTCTGCCAAATTTCCCTGATTCACAGTCTCTCTTTGAACCCAGGGCTCAATGTCTTTCCATTCGACTGGCTGATCTGGGAGCCTGTGATCCTTTGTCTCAACCCCTCTCAGCATTGTGGTTATAGGCACCTGCGACTATGCCTGGGTTTTTATGTGGGTGCTAGAGATTGAACTCAGGTTCTCACATTTGTGAAACAAGTGCTCTTTTCTGCTGAGCCCTAATCCCCAGTTATAGATAACTGTGAACCTAGAAAACTAAGACTTCTAGGGTAGTTCATTGATACACATGATGCAGAGTGGAATCATGAACTGTTCACTGCTTTGCAATGGTTCTACTACCAAGTCATGTCTGGATTTGTTCCTTCTACCATTATCCAAAAACAGCCTGCAGAAGCGATCTTAGAGAGGTTGGGATCCGCTGCCGTAAGTTTAGAGAGGACAACCTTCATGGTAGTGACATCTGCTTGGTAACTGGCTGGTAGGAACAGATGGGAACCCGAGAGCAAAGGATGGAGGCTGGGCTGGTGAAATCCCTCACTGCCTACTGACCCACATCTCCCTGCCTCCAGTGCCATCATGCCCACAGGCTCTCAAATGAACAACACTAACTGGGGTGCGAGGAGGGGAGGTGTTGGAGCTCATGAGCCTGTGGGTGATACCTTCCATCAAAACTGTGACCTGGGAGATGACTTTGTTCGATATGATTGCACTTGTTTGATGTCAGAGCTGAAACTGTCCAAACATAACTCTTATTTGGTCTGACTTTGAGAGATTCTCTCAGTGTTGAGATGAGGCAATGATGTCTACTCTTGGTGTTTGTCTGATTATTAGACTTGTTATTGATCCTTTTAACTAATTCCAAAAAAAAGTCTGTTGATAGACACAGAGCTGAAACTTGGGTGTTCAGAATGCTTGTGGCAAAGGAACAAAGAATAGAGAGAAAAAGGGAAATTCCTTAAATTATGGTTTCTCATTCACCCATTCTCAAAGTATGAAAATTTCAGAGCGAGCTGAGGGAAAAGTCATCAGAATTCTTCCTTCCTCATTACAAAGGAAACATTCATGTCCTTAAAAATATAACTACAAAGAAGGAAAGGCCCCGAGCTTTGTGGGTAATGCTGCATGCTAGAGCCAGAGGGATTTAAAGGGGCTCACAAGAAAAGTTAGCTTGGTAGTTTCTGGAACTATTTAAATATATATTTATAGGAGGTTGTTGCTTGTATATATGCATTTATTTGTTTTTGGTCTCTTTATAGCCCAGGGTGGCCTTGAACTCACACCTTCCCTGCCTCAGCTTCCTAAGAACTGGGGTTATAGACATGTGCTACCCTGTACAGAGCTTAGATATCTAATTCTGTCTTGCATGTGCAAAAAGTACATCTAGAGTCCTACTTAACAACTATTAAAATGCTTAGCTCTTTAAGAACCATGTTTTCCTTGAGTTTTGTCTCAAGTAGATTTGGTAACTGTGGCAGGGTGGGCTCCAGCTTGTATCCAGTGTGTTTAATTAAAAAAAATCTGAGATTTAAATCCTCTTAGTAGGAAGCCAAGACAATTATAGTAATACCCTACTACACCCTTTCTGAGAAAGCAATGTCATTTAACACGCCTTGAACTCTGAGTAGAGTTGACAATGATGTGGTGTTAGTCTCTCCTTTCCTCTGAACCCTCAAAGGCTTTGTTGGTTACCTCCAAGCCATGTCATTGCTGAGACACCTTTGAAGAATGGATCCCTGCCTGTGCACAAGGACAGGAAGTTCAAGTTCTATTTCCTGTCAGCCCTATGCACATCTTGTCGTCCCACTGTTCTTGTCCTGGGGGATTAGTCAAACTGTAGTTGAAGCTGAGGCCATCTCTGTATTAGTGACAAGTAGGAACAACCTCAGGGAAAGTGGCAGAGAAATACTGGGAATCCCAGAAGTCTTTTTAATAATTACCATGTGCCTATTTGTATCAGTTGATTTCTTATTGCTGGGCCCAAATATGCAGCCAGAATCAGCTGAAGGAAGGAAAGAATTGGCTTTTGGCCTACGGTTTCAAGGGAAGTCCATCGTGTTGGAAGGCATAGTAGATTCAGGAAGCTAGTGTCACATCTTCACATCCGCAGGAAGGAGCCTGAGAGAAGGTGAAAACAGGTGAGACTATAGAACCTAGAGCTCTGCCCAAGGGATGCACTTCCTCCAGTGAGGCTCCACCTCCTAAAGGTCTCACAACCTTCCAGAAAGCAGCACCAGCTGGGAAGTCAGTATTAAAGTGTGTGAGTCTGTGGGGGACATGTTACATTCCAACCACCACATGACTTATCAAGTGACTCCTTCTCTTGGAGCAGTATTCTAGCACTCTGTGCTTACTGACGTCATGTTACAGATGGGTACACTGAGGCTTAGAGAGCCTAGCTACCTTAGATTGTCTGGGATTGCATAAATAACAGATCAAGCTGAATAAGGCAGGCCTGTCTTCAGTTAAAAGTCCAATGCTAGTTTCCTGCTTCGGGTATTGTGTACAACTATGCAAGGGGCTTCATCAAGCGAAGCAGGGTGAAGGGAAAATGACACTTGTACTATTTTTGTAACTTCTTGTTGTCTATAATTATTGCATAATTGACAAGTTTAAAAGCAGATTTGAGTCAAAGACTGTTTGCTTTAGAAAATCTTCAGATAGTGGCTGTGGAAATAGCTCAGCAGGTATGAGCACCTGCTGTGCTAGCATGAGGGCCACAGAGAGCCTGAGTTCACTCCCTAGAACCCATGGCAAAAGCCAGGAGTGGCCATACAAGCCTTACCCCCAGTCCTGTGGGGAAAATAGAGATTGGAGAATCCCTGGAGTTTGCTGAGCAGACAGTCTGACTAACAAGGGCAGCTCCAGGTTCATTGAGAGACTCTGTTTCCAGTAAACCCTGTGGGAGAGCAATACTGGGGGACATCGCTGTGCTTCTCTTGCATCCTCACAAGTGTTGATGGGTGTGCATGCATCTGTACACACATATCTGTTATATCACCATCACACCATCCATACTACATATAAACACAAAAGTAAATGAACAGACAAATAAAGATGCTCATATTTTATTCATAGCTTTGCATTAACTAGCAAGGATATGGGCTTGGTTCCCTTTTCTTTCTCATCAGAGTTTTAGGTGTCTTAGTCCGTGTGCATAGGCTCCCATAGTTCCCTGCGGCTCCATCTCTTGTTGCCCCTCTTCCTGTCCTGGAAGCCATTGATGAATGCTTCTTGAGCAGCCTTTCAGAGAGTTTTCTCATGGAGCAGTCTGTCAGACGTACATGAGTCTGGATAGCAGTCAGCAGTATTAAACCAGAGCTTCACTCCTCAGCAGGTTCAGCCCTGTAAGTCACTCACATGTCACACTTACAGCCTAGTGATGGCAGAGTAGTACACAAATCAAATTCAGAAAAAATCTGCTTTTATTTTCCTTCCTTTTATTGTTTGCTTGTTTTTGTTGTTGTTGTTGTTGTCTTTTGGGGGCAGGGTCTCACTCTAGCCCAGGCTGACCTGGAATTCACCTTTGTAGTTTAGGCTTGTCACTGCCCACCACCAGTGGGGGCAATGATAAAACACACACACACACACACACACACACACACACACACACACACACACACACACACACCGCTTATGGGTGGAAGAACGCGTGTTCTCTCTTTATTGCTTTCCCTTATTGTTCTCTCTCATTGCTGAAAATGAAACAACATATATAGAGCCCCTTGGCCAATCAGGGAGCTGTTGGTCAGTCTACAATAAGAACCTGTGCGCACGGTGGGCATGATGTGCAAATAGCCAATCAGGACTACCTCCTGAAACCTACTAAGCCAAGCCCCTCTTGGCAAGCTGTCAGGTGCCGTCCTGAGATTAAGCCAGGGCGTGCCTCCATCTGCCCCCAAAGGCTTTCGCCCCCGACAAGGCTGACCTTGAACTCATAGCAATCCTCCTACCTTAGCTTCTTGAGTGCTGAGACTAAAGTCTTGTACCACCATGCCAGGCTAAAACACCTCTGTCTTTAAAGCTGCTTTGTCTGCTCACTTGTTAGGTGATTGTAGTTTCTTTCTCTGAGAATCTTTGACAAGAGATCAATATTTCACCTGAAGCTTCCATGGATGTAGTAGAACTTTCTGCCCGTGTCTTGACTGAGTAGACATGATTGACATTGGGGTTCTGCAGACTTATCACTGGAGAATCAGAACTCTAGGATGTGTTGGTGAATTTGATACCTGGCTACTTAATGATAAGTGAGATTTGATTTTTCTTTCTTTTTATAACGTAGGTGTTTATAACTCTACATCTCCCTGTGATCAGTGTTTTGTCTGTATCTTTTAAGTTTTGGTATGTTTTCCTTTTTGTTCATCTTAAGATATTTTGCAACCAGTTTCCTTTGTGATTTTTTTTTCCCCTTGATTCTTTTGGTTACTTTTGGTATGTATGCTATTTGATTTCTGTATGTTGGTGAACTTTCCAAATTCCTTTTTTTTTTTACTGATTACTGATTTTATTCCATCATAACTGGAGGACAGTTTCATATGTGTTGAGGTGTGGCTTGCCCTGTTAGAGTGTCCTTGAGACAAATACGTCTTCTTTAGTTTGGTGACATTTCCTGGGTGTTTTTCATGTCTAGTTGGCTCATCCCATTGTTTCTGTATTCCCTTCCTTTATTGATTCTTTGCTTCTCTGTGGCCCGTTAAGATACTGTGAGTGTTGAGGTTGCCAATAATTATCATTAAATTGTTTATCTCCCCCATCCGTTCTATCTGTTTTAGGCTCCATGGGTTTTGGGACTCTGTTCTTAGGGGCAAACTGTTGAGAAAGCCAGAAGGAATCATACCTGCTCTGTCTGTCACCCACTCTCGGGAGTTCATTCAGACTCAGGGTAGTGTGATACAATATGACAGTAAGTAATCCTGCCATGATACCACTCTGGCACTGAGGAGGCACTCAGCCATATTTAACTGGGAAAGCAGAAATGAAGGGTGGGTGGCTTATTTAGCCGGTGTATTATTTTGTTATTGCAGGCAGCTGGTGGGGTCCAATTGAGGCCACATCAGCTTTATCTTCAGTGGCAGGTAACTGGGGCTTTGCTCCACTCGGCTCCATCTTCGTCTCTACTGTTCACCTCTACTGTGTAGACTTCGACTAACTCAATGCAGACATGTTCCATGGGAAAAAATATGCTTTTGATGTTTTGGCAAATAAGGAAAAATGCAATTTTCTCGTTGCCACTAAATCCGTGACTCCACAGCTCTTTCTCTGGGAAGGTCACGTGGCCAAGTCCAGGTGCACCTGTCATACAGAAATTGCTTTTCCCCAAAAATACAGAAATGTGAAATAAACCAATTTGGGCACAAGTAGTGTATGCTAGATTTATTTAGCATCTCTCCAGCATTTCCCTACATTCATTGTGTTAGGACTAATCAGAGTTCGAACGGTCTGGTTTCTGCACAAATGCATGCAGTTTCTGTATGGACAGTGCTAATCCTGATGGATTCTTTATGTTCACATTGTTATAGCCAAACAAATTTATTGGCAGAGTTGTAAATTTATTCTAGACATATGTCAGTGGGAAGATGGGGCGGAGCTTTTATGCATACACACACACATATACACTTAGAAATGATTTCTCAGTAAGGGTTTTTAAGGCATATGTTTATTTTTGTCATTAAGTATTTATCTGTTTTAACTTCCTAAGCCATATTTTTGTTATTATGAATGAGTAACATAATAGTTGAACCATGGTTGAGAATTCACTATGAGCCAGGCGTGGTGGCGAACCCCTTTAATCCCAGCACTCAGGAGGTAGAGGTAGGAGGATCACCATGAGTTCAAGGCCACCCTGAGACTACGCAGTGAATTCCAGCTCAGCCTGGGCTAGAGTGAGACCCTACCTCAAAAAAAAAAAAAAAAAAAAAAAGAAGAGAAAGAAAGAAAATTCACTATGAATAAAATATGAGTTTTTAGAAAGATTTTTTTTTTGTTAAAGCCCTTTCTTGGATGACTATGGAAGTGGTCTGCAGAGTTGATCCTTGGTTGGAAGAAGCCATGTGGTTCTTTATCTTAATTTCTTAACTTGCTTTGAAAATGGAATGATTGTCTTTATGGTTTTGTTTCGATGTGTGACCTCCCTACCTGCTGGGTTTCCCTACAGCTGTCAGCTAACTACTCCCACCCCATACTGCTCCTAGCATTCCTGGTTCACAGATATGAAGTAAACAGAAAATCTTGCTAATTTGAGCTCAGTAGGAACCTTTACACTGTAATGAGGGACTAACGTTGAAAGCACAGAGACATCTTACAAAATTGGAGCCAAATTTTTAAACGATCTTAAATAACTAATTGAGAGCAAGAATGGTACTTAAGAAGAATGAGATGCTGAGGCATGGAGGCACCTCCGCAGGGAGGGACAAGTCACCAGGAGTGTCAGTAATTATGCTGTCTTAGCTGGGTGGCTGCCGATGCTAAAAGCGTGGGGATGATAATGTACCTCAGAGGACAGGTTTGTGGTTGAAATGCTCTTGATAGATTTTGACAAATTAAACAATGGCAAACATGTTTGGAAGTTATCCAGGTCCTCACCATTATTGATGTTAGTGAATAGGAAATCAGTGGTTCATTTGCCGTTCTTGTAATTTTTATGATACTTGTGTTGTTGTAAATGTAGCCGTGTGCGGCACCAACTCAGCGGGGTACGCTTTATGTTGTCAGCTTCCTCTTGACATCATAATAGATTTCAGTTGCCAAATCTTTCTTGATAGAACGAAAGGGAAACAAGAAGCATGCAGAATACTTGGACCAGAGCCAGGCTCAAGTACACATAGCATGGACATTCTGAGATGGAAAGGCTCACAGTGGAGAGGGGTTTACACAAGGCTCACTTTTGTTTGCCTTCTTTTTGCTCTTAACTCATTCTAGCATCCTTTCTGAGTTAGACATCTTTGACCCTCACTCAGCTAGTGTGGCCTTTGGTGTGTGCACCTTGCATGATAACTCAGATGTCGTTTGGAGATACTGATCTTCCAGACCCAAGTGGTAATGCATCACTTATTGCCCCAGATCAAGGGGGTCTGTAGTCTTGCAAGTTATGTGTTATTAAATAATAATGAGGTGCTGGGGAGATAGGTCTTGTTTTATAAGTATGAGAACTGGAATGCTATCTTAGAACCCATGTAAAAGTACTGGTCATGGTGAGATGCAATTGTAAGCCCAGCCTTGGGAAGGTAGAGAGAGAGAGACAAGTGGATCAGATGGCCAGCTAGTCCAGCCTACCTGGTGAGCTCCAGGCCAGTAAGAGACCCTGTCTCAAAAGAGAGAGAGAGAGAGAGAGAGAGAGAGAGAGAGAGAGAGAGAGAGAGAGAATAAAGAATGAAGAAAGAAAGAAAGAGAAAGGAAGGAAGGTAAGAAGGAAGAAAGGAAGGAAGGAGGAAAGGAAGGAAGGAAGGCAGGAAGGAAGGAAGGAAGGAAGGAAGAAAATTCAAAATGAAGGTGGATGGCATTCCTGAAGAATGAACCCACGGTTGTCCTCTGGCCTCCACATAATGCAAGCACATGCATGTAAGCACACACATACACATGTAACATGGATTTAAAAAGTACTAACATTTTCTCCAAATAATGGAAGTCTTGTTGGAGGGATAGTTCTAGCCTTTGGGTGTTTGTTCATAAGCCTTCCTTCACCCAGCTCTGAAGCCCTGACCTTGGACCTGGTGACTACTGAGGACATTACTGAATAGCTTGCCATTTGTAATTTTTGATTCTCGGAACTCTCTTTCTGGACCTCTAAATTGCTGCTTTGTAGGGCCTCTGCTCTTTATGTGACACATATTTTTGTAGCACTCAACTTGATCTATGTGGCCACCCAGCCTCCCATTTCTCTTATGTCATTTATCCTATCTATGAACAATTTCTGACTTCATCCACCAAACTTCCATTTTTCCTTTCCCAACACCTGCTTGGTGTTTTCGCAGAAGCGGTTTCTCTCAAGGTTCCCTGTGAGCTCAGCAGTCATGCCGGGATGCAAAGTGGCTGATCTCAGGATGGACAGTAAGAGAAGCCAGCTGCCTGGCCATCCCTTTGCAAATGGGTTGCATATCTTAAGTGCGTTATCTAGTGTCCATTTGGCAGATTCTGTGGCTGTATTTTACTTGAGCCTTATCTGCTCCTGATGTGTAATAAATGTTTAATGGTAATTGAAATAATCGGCTATCTGTCCGTGGTTGAGAAGTGCTTATTAACCTTTTCTCAGTACAACTGCATTGGCCTTGAGATGGAAATTTCTGGGTGCCATGTACCCTCACCGTGAAATCAGATATATTGGATGGTTTGGGGGTCCTGGTATGTGACATACAAATGTGTCCATATGTTCCTCAGTCTTTCTTCTGAAAGATGTATACCCTTTATTCCTTCAAAGAATAATTAATAGTCACATTAGATACTGCTAGTAATGTTTTTCAGGGGCTGGTACTTTAAGTTTTTTAGTAAGGTCAAATGCAATTGTAGAAAATGGATTCTCCCCGTGTTCTGCTGTTCACATGCCATAAGCAAACCCTTCCTGTCCCAAAATTTCTGCACAGAGGGTCACCTGTGTCTGTGAAACACCTGAAATGTAGATTCTAAGAATGAATTTTTAAATTTAATTTACATTTACTTTGTAATAGCCATACGTGACTACTATATTAGATAGCATTCATATTTTACTTTAAGGCTGGTATCCTTGTGACCACCATTGAAGTCAGGGCAGCAAATTTGCCAGCCTGGTTAAAGCCCTCACATGTTCTGTTTGACTCATGGCCTCTTCCTGAAGTTACCTCTGTTTTGACTTGTGTAGTACTCCCTTACCTGTGCTTGTGATTAACTCCTTGGAGCCAGAGCTTATCATCATCCACCTCTTCAGTATTTGACAAGTCCTTTCTTTTGAGTCTCTACCGTTCAGAGAACCCTAGTGTTACTGTTCTTGTGGCGGCAACATACATGATAGAAGCAGCCTATAGAAGAGGAGTGACTTATTTTGGCCCATGGATTCAGAGATCTTAGTATTTATGGCCGGGAAGGAATGGTAGTGCTCATGGTGATGGAATGTGTGACAGAGGTTCCTCATATCTTGGTGGGTTAGCAAGCAGAGTGGGCATGGCAGGAAGGAGCCAGTGTAATACACCCTGAGGAGTTGCCTCAAGGGATCTACTTCCTCCAGCCAAGCTGGCCCTCCTTAGGGTTCTGTAGCCTATAAAAAATAGCTCTACTAGCTGGGAATCCCTAGCCTGTGGGAGACACAGTAGAATCAAACCAGACAAAGCACTGCCACTTGAGCTTGGTTCAAGAGTGTCTCTGGTCTGTGTCCTGATGTTGGCATCCTGTCTGACTCTTTAGGTGATGCTAGGTGATGGTGTCCTTCACTCAGGAGAGACATAATATCTTACTGTCTTTCCTTTTGTTATTTTACCAGCTGACATTTCACTTGGAGAAAGAAAGATATGGTGCTATGTTCTACCCTGTATCAGCTGAGATGTCATTATAATATTCCACTCATCTGCCCTTTGGTTACCTAGTGATATTGCTCACTTAGGAAGTGGAAGATGTATGGTGGGATTTTTTTTTTACCAGTTTTCAACAATAAATTGCCCATTGTCATCTGGGGAAATAATATTTAAAATTTTCATCTATATGAACCATGAACTTAAACATGACTCCATTTCCCTCATTTGCATTTCCATCTTTATTAAAAATCCTGTTCTTATTGTGGAAGACAGGCTGGAAAGATTATAAGAGTGAGTAGAAATACCCTGAGGCATGGTTTCCCCCCTTTCCAACAAGGATTAACTGAGGGCATCATGACCCCACAGTGAATACCATAACACCATGGAGGAGGGCCCCCATGGAAATGGGACTAGGGGCATGGGAATAAAAGATTATCACCTGTTCTAAAATAAAAAAATAAAATGATAAAATAAAAAAATCCTGTTCTTTCTCTTTGCCCAGTAGAACCTCTTTACATTTGCTTTTCTGGTAACCTTGTGCTACATGAGAACTGAGATCAGCCATTTGTCTTATAATCTATAGCTATTTTTCTAGTAAAACTTGTGTTTCAAGAACTTATCTCTGTGGTAACAATACTTGTTGCTGGAATGGTCAGTATATGTAGATGGCACAAGCTACTAATTATTCCATTTCATATCCAGGGTTATGGGCCTTCAGTTATCTGTCTATTCTTATCTATTATATCTTGTGTGCTCTCTCTCTCTCTCTCTCTCTCTCTCTCTCTCTCTCTCTCTCTCTGTGTGTGTGTGTGTTCATATGTGAGTGGGTGCATGTGTGCATATGCCTGTAGAGGCCAGAGGTCTATGGTAAGTGTCTTCCTCAATCACTCTCCACCTTATTTATTTTCCGAGACAGAGTCTCTCACTGAACCCAGAGCTCACCATTCAATTTTACTAACTTTCCAGCATTCTCCAGGGAAATTCCCGTCTTCCCTCCTCAGCACTGGGATTCAGGCACACACTGTCAATGCCCAGATTTTTACATGGGTGCTGGGGATCCAAACTCAGGTCCTCATTGCTTGTGCCATCACCCCAGCCCTCTATTACATCTCTGTTTCCTTTCTTCCATGCTGTCAATTGCAGTTCTCAAGGAGCTGGGAAAGGTGGAGCTGGGATACCTATAGTTGCTTTCTCTACCTTATAGCAATATCAGTTACGATGGTGAAGAAGATTTAAATACCTTCTCACCTATACCATTCCTAGTCACTCTGCTTTATTTTTAATGATTAAATTGCATTGCATATTTGCCTTTTCAAGGCACATGGTAATTTAGAATGTACTGTTCCCTTTTGGCCCTCTTGTAGTTGTCGTAAATATAGATAGTGTTGAATACCACTTTAAAAATATTTTTACTTTTTTATGAGAGAGAGAGAGAGAGAGAATGAGAATAGGCATGCCAGAGGCTCTAGACACTGCACACAAACTCCAGATGCATTTGCCTCTTTGTGCATCTGTCTGTACATGGGTACTGGGGAATCGAACCGAGGCCATTAGGCTTTGCATGCAAGTGCCTTAACCACTGAACAATCTCTCCATCCCCTACATACCACTTTTCATCTTGATGTGTTTAGTAATTCATGTCTCTGGCTTCTTACTTTTTTTATAATCTTGCTGTGCCCTTTGTTTTTAAGCATAGTTTTTGTGAATGAACTTGTTAGTGTATTTTCTCTGAGTATTTAAAATCTATTTCTCTGTTTTCCTCTAGCATATGTGCTCAGCCCAGTAATTTTCCTAGAATATGTCTAAGAGTTGGTCACTTTATGTAGCTAAATTTAAGGTTCTACATCCTCTTTCAATATGTACCTTCTCTCAGCACTCAGGAGGCCAAGGTACGAGGATCGCTGTGAGTTTGAGGCCAGCCTAAGACTACATAGTGAATTCCAGGACAGCCTGGGCTAGAGGGCGACCCTACCTCAAAAAACCATGTGTGTGTGTGTGTGTGTGTGTGTGTGTGTGTGTGTGTGTGTGTGTGTGTGTGTGTGTGTACACACACATACATATACACATGCATATGCATATTTATGGTTGCAAGCTACACTTGACACTTGAGAAGTAGAGTCAGGAGGATCAGGGGTTAAAGGTCAGCCTAGACTACTTAGCAAATTGGAGGCCAGCCCTGCTTGCATCTCGCTGCCCTCTCCACCATCCTCAGGGACATACAGAAGTACATACATTCAGATACATTAACGTTTCAAGAAAGTTTTCATTTCTCACTTCCTTTCTCTGTTCCTCTTTCCCTGCCTTGATTTCTCTCTTCCATCCTTGGGGGAGAATATCTTGCTCTGTAACCCTGACTGGCCTACAACATACTCTGTAATCCTAGGTAGCCTTGAACTCCTTTAGCCTCCTGCGTGCTGGGAGTGTAGGCATGTATCTGCACATGGAGGCTCTTTGAGTTGTAAATTTCAGTATTTGGACAGTTCCCTTCCTGTAACTTCCTGCTCAGAAGGTTCTGTTTTCTGTATGTTGGATCTGCTTTACCTAAATTCACCATTTGACTTCTTCCCATAACTCCTTTTTATCTTCATCTTCATTTTTTGTCTAATTTTTTTTCTCATTTAATTTTCTAGTTCTTTTTTTCCCCTATTTTAAAATTAGTTTAAGAGCTTTCAAAGTAGTAGGCACTTTCTATTATTTTTAATTTATTATTTTGTGAGTTATTTACTCTGATATATTCTTTATTTCTACAATGGTTTATCTTTTTCTTCAGATTCATTCTTTAAATTATATTTTATTTTTTGGAGATTGGGTTTTTCTGTGTAACCCAGACTGACCTGATACTTGCAATCTTCCTGCCTCAGCCTTTTGAGTACAAATAGGAGCCACTGTGCAGGACAGATGCATTGTTTCTAACTTCTCTTCTCAGTCAACCAAATTTTTATTTGCTGCTCATTTGGTCTTCATGTCCTAATATACCTGCCTTTGAGTTTGTTTTGAAATAAGTTACAGAAATGAAATGACATATCTTTCTGGTGTGTGCTTTCAATTTCTATGAATTATTACTGTGACTTTTCTTTTCTTTTAGAGTTGGGTAGCATTTGACCTCTGACATTTTCTGTTGCTCGTATCCCAGGAGTTGTTTGAACTTTTTGAAGGGTGGTCTGGTTTGGATATTTCTAACTTTGCAGATCTCTCCCTTGAGGGCTCCCTTCTTCTCCGCCCTTGAGCTGCTTTCCTGAAAGATCTCTACTGTTTTGGGCTGTTCTCTGTCTGTCTTCTTGCGACTCTGTGCCCTGCAGTATTTCTTCCCTGAGGAGTCCTGCGCTGGAATGGAAGTCTAGAGACTGTGCACTGAGGGTGCGGATGCATCAGTCCCGCCCTGCCCTGCAAGCTTTCGTTAGAGGAGCCCTATTCACTGACACGTTGGTGGATTGGGAGCCTCCCAGGCTTCTATCTACAGCTCTGTTCTATATCAGCACCCCCCCCACCCCACTAACACTTCCCCTATAGGCCATGCTGGCCATCTTGGGGGTTATGTCCATGTCCATGTCTCACACAACCCCCAAGATGGCCGAGGCTAGCCTGCAAGTTCCTGCTGTACTGGTTAGTAAAATTACAAGTATATACCACCACGAGCTTCTACGTGGGTGCTCAGGAATTGAACCTGGGTACCTTTAGTTGTTGATCTATCTCTCCAGTTCAGTGTCTTCTTTTATTTGATGCTCAATTCAAAACATCTTACCATGTCATGAAATGTCCACCCAAAAGCCTTATTTTAAAAGCTATATAATATTCTGCTATAATTAAATTAACATGATTTTAAAAAGCCAATCTATCATTGCTATACATTTTTGTTTTAATTTCTTATATTAATATTGTTAGGACACATTAAATGTAATTTGCTTTTAGTTGTATCTTTTAAAAATTAATTCAGTCCATTATAAGTTAATCATGGCTCTTCCTATACATTTTTCTCTCTCCTTATGTTTTGTGGATTCCAGTAGGTGCAGCATAAATAGGACCTTTTATTGAGCCTATACCCTTCTCTCCTGTATTTTTATTATTTTTTAAATATTTATTCATTTCTAGCAGAGAGAGAGAGAGAGAGAGAGAGAGAGAGAGAGAGAGAGAGAGAGAGAGAGAACCAGGGTCACCACCTTGTGGGTCTGGCATATGTGGCTACTGGGGAATTGAACCCAGGGCCTTAGGCACTGGAGGCAAGTGCCTTAACCACTGAGCAATCTCTCCAGCCCTGTATTTTCGTTCTGTTAAAGGGTGAATATCTGTCCTTTCCTGACTAACATTTTGAACTACTATCTTCTCAAGGAGATTCTCGACTTGAAGTATAACATGTAAAGTTTTGTAAGCCGAGTAGATAGTCTTATAATAATGTGTGTTTAATGAAATGTTTGTTTTGACAATATCAGAATCACAGGAAAATGGAAATGCTTTAGAAAGAAAAAATATCCTTAGAGACAGAGAAGTTTTTTGTCTGAAGAAGAAAATGCAGTGAGGTAGTTTAGGCCCAGGTCCCAGAGCTCTTCAGGGTGGGGTTTCCTTAGCTGAGAAGGGGTGCTCTGTGTTTTGCTGTGGCAGCTAGAAGGGCAATCAGAAGGTTTATTTCCAGTTATGAGATTATGTGTCACTTAACGTTTGTCTCTCTGAGGGTCTTAGCTTGTACTATGTATAAGTGTGTATATATAGGGAGGGATATTTGGATAAAACTTATCAATATAGATCTGCAGCCAAGTGAATCTAAAGAGATGAGCTGGAAGATGGTGGACGGATGGTTAAAGTATCCTTGTGACATGTAAACAGAAGGAAGAAAAGTACACGGGATGGGGAGTGGGGGTGAGGGGAGGAGAGGGGAAGAGGGAGGGACAGGATTCCAAAAACAGATTTGAAAATGTTATAAATAAAATTGATATTTGAAAAAAGTTTAATGCAGTGTGAACACATTAAAAGTACATGTCATATAGGTGTGCATATATAAACATATGATGTGCTAAAGTTTCCAAATAAAAGAAAAAAGTAAAAAATCAAAAATGCGATATGCAACACTCATGAGGCTGAGGCAGGAGAGTCATGAGTTTAAGGCCAGCCTGGGCTACAGAGTAAGACCCGCTCTCAATGAAGGGCCGCTGCACTGAGAGATGAGTCAGCAGTTAAAGGCACTTGCTTGCAAAGACTCGCAGCCTGGGTTTGATTCCCCAGTACCTACGTAAAGCCATATTCACAAAGTGGTACAAGCATCTAGAGTTGTTTGCAGGGACAGGAGACCCTGGCACACCTCTACTCATTCTTTCTCCATCTACCTCATTTTCTCTGTCTCTCCACACCTTTAATCCCATCACTCAGAAAGCAGAGGTAGGAGGATCACCATGAGTTCCAGGCCAGCCTGAGACTACATAGTGAATCCAGGTCAGCCTAGACTAGAGTGAGACCCTACCTCAAAAAAACAAAAACAAACACTAAAATAAAATAAACGCATAAATAAATTGTTAAAGGGGGTTATATCTTGTCAAATAAATATGCAGATTTTTAAATTTTAATAAAATCCCCCTATTCCAATGTTGCATTTGATTTTTGATACTTTTTTGGAACATGCTGCCCTTTAACTCCAGTGGGACATACTGTCACATTTTAATTTGCACCTAGACATCTCTGTGTAACTATAATCCATGAGATTAAGTATTGGTCCTGTTATCTGTGCCTCCCCAGCACAGGGCTGACAGGTGTTGTTAGCCCACCATGCTTGGTATTCACATGGGTGCTGGGGAATCTGAACTCAGGTCCTCTTGCCTGCTTGGGCTGCAGGCTCTTTCCTCACTGAGCCAAGTTCCTAGCCTCGTGTGCTAGCCACACTGTATGCCTCCTTGAATTCAAGGGTTTTGGTCTTTGTGGTCTTTCAGCTCAGTCTGGATTATGAACATTGCGTTTCTCACCCATAGAAAATAACTTCAGACATCTCTAATGCCAGTGAACAAAATGGTGATCGTATTCCAATGCTCCATGGCTGTTGTTCCATATGAAAAGATGGGGAAACATCCTGTGAGGATTTTTATGATGGAGAAAAATGTTGCCACGTGAAAGTAATAATATATAGACATTCATATACAGCTGCTTTTGGAAGAGCTCACCTTCATTAGCCAAAGAGGAGTGGAATTTAGATTCGAGGTACTTCGGTATTCAACTCTAACTTGACCACAGTAAGCACACGTGTGTGAGCATATTCACTCAGATGACGAAAGTGAGCGGCCCTCCCCAGCAGGTTGTCACCATTGTTCCTTTTCTTATCTTCGCTCCTATGTCACATTGCCTCATGTGTGAGTACATGTCACACCGCAGCTTTGGGCAGCACATTAGGAGAAAACATGGGCGAGTCTTGTGTGGCCAGCCAGGAGCCTGAATTATTCCCATCTCATGCTTGGTCTTTTCTGTCACTGATTCATCCTGTGTCCACCTGCCTCGGGTGCTTTTCCTCCACAGACAGGTCGAAGACAACCTTTCTCCTCTTCCTGTGTGGGATACGCTTCCTCATGCTCCCAAATTTCACAAGACATAATCACATGGAGGTTGAGGCAGGGGGTTCTAGAACTGAAAGAGGAATACAATGCTAAGCCTTGCCTGTATTGGCTGGCTGGTGTGTGATTAGTTATCTTGCTGGGCCTTAGTTTCTTTGTCTGTTAAATGAGGATAAGATATCTTATCCTCACTTAACAGACTAATGAGGTATTTTAAGGAGTGTGTGGACCTTTAGACTTGGTACAACAAGTTAATAAACTGATTTTTACAAAAGGAAAAAAAAGATCCCATTGGGCTGATGTAGAGTGTTTCCTTCTGTTGCTTTCATTGCATTTCCTTTTATCCCCTTCCTGTAGGTCCTGCAAACTTGAACTTCATCTTGACTCTTGTGAACCAGCGTACTCCATCTCTCCCACTTCCTTATTTTCCCCTCCTTGAAGCTTCTCTTGGGGTTTAGGTATCTGCTTAAAAACAATATTTACTCATCTAAAACATACAGCTAGTGAGCATGACCAGGAAGCCTTTCTGAAGGTGACGCTTCATGGCGTTCTGCTTCAACAGACGGAAGCCCTGTGCCTGTGTCCAGCTCCAGGCTCTTCCTCCATGCAGACTTTGCGATGAGGGAAGGATGCCTCAGCTCTACCCCAAAAGCATCCAAGAATGAGAGCTGTCTTAGTTACTACCATGAAGGTTGTGTTGTTTTGATAAAAAATTTTTTTGGACCATTGAGAATTTGACTATACAAATGTCCCCCACATGTAATATTTAACTTGGGATTTCTTGACTTCCCCACACTAGCCATGTGCGGTCTGCTTCTCTGTCTCCATATCACCTGGCCACAGCCTCTGATCTCAGCCTCTGATCAGGCCAGTGATCAGAAGGGAATCCACATACTCCCTCGTGTACCTTGTTGCTGAGTTCAGGGGGTTCAGGCCACTAGGTGTACTAAATGTGCTTTCTTTTGACAATGCTTTAACTTAGGATGGTTTATTGAGACACAGTCACATAGTAAGTGAAGGAGCATTAGAATTATTACTGGATCGTTGCTTTTCATCTGGAGCCCTTTTTAGGCTTTCCCCCCCCCCTCAGATTTTTTCCTACCCACTGAGTTCCCTGGGGATTTGTATAGGACAGGCCCTCTGCATAGGATTCCCTTTTCCTAACAGGACCCCTGAGTTGCAGCACAGGTCTTAAGGTAGCCAAAAAGGGGGTGGAATTTAGATTCGAGGTACTTTGATATTCAACTCTAACTTGACCACAGTAAGCACACGTGTGTGAGCATATTCACTCAGATGATGAAAGTGAGCGGCCCTCCCCAGCAGGTTGTCACCATTGTTCCTTTTCTTCCCTTTGCTCCTATGTCACATTGAGTACATGTCACACCACAGCTTTGGGTGGCGCATTGGGAGAAAACATGGGTGAGTCTTGTGTGATGGGCCAGGAGCCTGAATTATTAAATGGGATCAAAAGATCATATTTCCCTAGCCTTTGGCCAAGAGGGTATTGATTAATGTGTGCCAGATTGTTTAATATTTGGTGTTAGTAAGTGAATAAATAAAAGCATGGTGTAGCGAAAGTTTTTTTTTTTTTTTTCTGTTTGAAGGGAAGAAAGAGTGATCTTAATGCCAAATAGCCTGTTTTTCTCTTCTGAATGCACTGAGGGAGAGATAGATAGCTGCTCTCAGCAGAACAAAACCTATCACATTTTTATCACTAAGAGTTAAAGTGCACCTGAGATTTGGTACACAAAGAATTCATTTATCAGGTATTTTCTTCTCCAGGCAAACTCCACAGATGTTTTGTACTAACTGATGTCTTTCCTGGGAGATTTCTTTCCAGGCACTCACTATGAAGGCAGCTGCAAGCACCATGGAAGCCTCGCTGTTGAAATTCCTGTTACTGAGCCCAGTGGCCAGTATAACTTCCAGACACATTCCCATCGCTGTAGCTGGCTTACCCTCTCCCCCACTCGGGGATGGTCTGGATTTCAAAGTTCACCTCTCCACTGCTTGCATCACAGCTGTGACTCCGCCCTATGAGATGTTCTCAATCCCTTACTTTAACATTGTAAAAGCAAAACCTAACAACACTCTTGTGCAGAACAAAACTGTATGGTTGATGACAGACTTTGAGACAAAAGGAAGTGAAGCCTGTAAAGTTTTTGATATCCAGATACAGTCTCTGAAATATATGTAATCTCAGAAGCATTAAAATAATATTGGAATGTATTTTCTATAATATAATTTAAATATAAGTGGCACGAAGTATTCATTGAGTATATAATTTCTGCCCTTCAGATGGTATTTTAGACTCTTCAAAGTAGCATCTAGGTTCAGTGTGATTGATATTCTCCTTTTTCTGTTGAGAAATTGAAACCCAGCTGAGTCCAGGCCATGCAACTTATGGAAATACCGAGCCCAATCCCTGTGTCTGTTGGTGATGCTAAAAAAAGAGATCATAAATGTAGAGTTCAGACTTCATGGGGGAGAGCAGAACTTCTAAAGTGCAGGACTTTACTCTTATTCTCAAAGGCTGAAGTTTTAAAGAAAATATCTTATGTGAAGGATTGAATAAGCATGCTTGAAAGAGGTCCTGCTCTTGGGTTCTGACTTCTCCAGGTAGAGTTTCCTTAATTCCAAAATGGGAAACCCATAGTGCCCCACCATGCAGCACATTTAAGTGCCCACTAGAAACCACAAACAGCATATTTGACCTCATGTGACAGTTATCAGTAAAAAAATGCAGGTCCGTTAAAGATATTGCATAAAATTCCCTTCTGACTATGTTATGTGATATTTATGGATCACATTGGAATTTCTTTATACTGAACTGGTCCAGTGAGGTCCCTGCTCTGTATGGAAGTGGTCCAATGAGGTCACTGCTTTGCATTGAAGTGGTCCAGTGAGGTCAATGTTCTGTATTGAAGTGGTCCAGTGAAGTCCCTGCTCCGTACTGAAGTGGACCAGTGAGGCCCCCTGCTCTGTACTGAACTGGTCCAGTGAGGTCACTGCTCTGCACTGAAGTGGACCAGTGAGGCCCCTGCTCTGGACTGAAGTGGACCAGTGAGGCCCCTGCTCTGTACTGAAGTGGTCCAGTGAGGCCCCTGCTCTTGAGCTTTGGAAGTGTGAGTAATGTGACAGAGGAGTTGAATGCTTATATTTGCTCTACTTTTCTTAATTCAAGTGTGGCTTATGACGACTTCTCTGGACAGCCTGATCTTGTTTTGAGCTCTTTCAGAGAAGAGCTCCTTGCTGCCACAATCTGTGTTCCACAAAGTGCTGCTTACCAACATAATAGATGAATAGCTAAGTGAGTAGCTGATGATAAAATTGTTGTATGAAAACTGTCTTCTTAGCCTGGTATCCTGGCACTTCAGATGCTGTGCAGGAGGATTGCTAGTTTGATACCAGCCTTGGCTACACAGGGTTATATGGACTAGGAGATTTCTCAGTGGTAAAAAGTCTGACTGTGAAAGCATGACCACCATAGTTTGGATCACAATAACTCCCATAAGAGCTGGATGCAGTAGCACTTGTTTGTGATCCCAGCACTCCTAGGACAAGGCACATGGAGACATCCCAGATGCATGGCCAGCTAGCCTGGGTTATGAAGTGGTGAACGACAAGAGACCCACAGTCCAAACAAGGAGGAAAAGTTAGGGGCTAGTGGTCCTCTAACACACACACATATCATATATATATACTAAGGGTTTTTAAAAAGCCAGGCACGCCTTTAATCCCAGTACTCAGGAGGCAGAGGTAGGAGGATCCCTGTGAGTTGAAGGCTACCTTGAGACCACATAGTAAATCCAGGTCAACCTAGGCTAGAGTGAGACCCTATCTCAAAATTTTTTTAAGTAAAATAAAGAAGAAAATTTTTTAAAAACTTAGAAAGTTACATCTTCTCTAATTTGTACACATAGATAAAAATCCTATCTATAAAAGTAAAGCACATTATTCTATTAGACGCTTATGGGATCTTAATGCTACTCCACCGATCATATGAAGAAATCAAAGATTGCAGAAAGCAAATGACTCATCCAGCTCGCAGACATGAGAAATAGGATCAGAGGATGCCTGTCCTGTTGCTTTTCATCCGCTAGAACCAGCACATTTCTCTTGGTATGTTTGATTCCAGGTCTCTGAACATCTGAATTCTGAAGAGATCTGTCTGTGACCATCTGTGTAGACTCTGCACTATTTATTTATTTATTACTATTATTGTTATTTTGCTTTCTAGAGATTGGTTTATGACTTTTGGTAACTTCAGAGATACATCGTTTTTCTTGGGTTTAGGCAGACACCGGGTTTCTTGCTTTAATTCACTGCAAATCTGCCAAAGTTGGGAGCCAACTGTTGTGACCCATGGCAGGTAGCTCTTCCTTCCCATTGCCCTGTGGCTGTCGGAAAGGGCTGAGCTGCTCCAGGTGGGATTCATGGTGGTATTATTGTATTATTAAAGCTGAAATTAAACAGATCACAGGACCAAGGATGGAATTATGGCTCATCTAAGTCCTTAATGCAAAATTGTTTTATAACCTAAAAGTGTAAGTACTGTGTGTGTGTGTGTGTTTGTGTGTGTGTGTGTGTGTGTGTGTGTGTGTGTGTGTGTGTGTGTGTGTGTGTGTGTATGGACAGAGTCTGAATTTAGGGACTGTTAGTAGGGGGATGGTAATTACATTTTTGGTGAATAGTGAATCTCAATTCTTATTTATTAAAAAATTGATTAAATTCTCATGGCTTTCTCAATCATTCTATTTCCTCTGCACTGTATTAGGAACAATGAGGTGATTTCACTTTATGAGAATGTAGGGAGTTGTGTTCACATTCTAACTCAGTCATTCACATAAATATCAGGCGGAATCCATTTCTTCTATCTTCAGAGGTGTGAACAAATATGATGCAGACATGATCTGCTTGACTGAGCTCTGCTGAGCAATCATGGGGAGCAGAAGGATGAAGAGAGGAACCAAAGGAAGAAAATTGTTCCTCAACTTTGTTTACTATAATTCTTTAGCTGTATTCATGCAAGATTCTTGTAGTGCTTTTGATAGGCTGAACATGCAAGATAGCAGACAGCAGTATGGATGAGATAAAATGGAGTCATCCCCATAGATGAGAAACACCGCATGCAAGTGGAGCCGACAAGGGGGTGCCATTCTGAGAGTGGTTAGGGAGGGCTTCTCAGACTACCGCAGGGTTCTGTGGGACAAGTAGACTTCTTGGGACAATAGCGGGCAGAGCCATCTGGTGATGGGCTGAGTATGTGCAGAGGCTGAGCAGGAGATCATGCACAGTACACCTGAGTCTCTACTGGAGGAAGGGATGGAAGTCAGGGGGTCACAGATGTCTCTTCTAAAAAAGGCAGCCATTGCAAGGGCCTTTGTACATTTGGGTTGGACTCTTCCAGCCCTGGGAAATGATGAAATGTTCAAGCCAGTGTGGGACACACATCTGGGAAGCATGTAGCTGTAAGTGTGCAACATCGAGATAATTTCAGTGTGGAAATAGTAGGCTGTGATGGGGAGAGCTTTTTCGAGATGGAACAAGTTGTGCAGGCTTGTCTTCCACATGGGTGAGTCTGGGGAAGCTTCCAGAAGGTAATGACAGGCCCCTCGTGTGGCCTGTGAATCTCTGCTGGAGTGGGAAGAGAAAGTACCCCATCCACACTTCTGCTGTGGACTGTGATGTGGGACTGTGTTTTTCCTGCTCAAGAATATGTGTGGACTGTGGAGGTGCTCAGCGAGTAAAGTACATGTCATGCCAGCATGAAGAACCAACATAAAATCTACAACACCGACATAAAACCTGCGCATGGTGGTGGGCCTGTAATCCCAGTGCTGAGGAGCAGGAGCTGAATCAGTGAGTTCCAGGCTCATGGAAAGAATTTGTGTGAAAAACAAGGTTGAGAGTGGTTATGAAGGACACCTGATGTTCACCTCTAGGCTCCAGACACAAGTGCACCTGCACCCAGTATGTTCCCACATGAGCACACGCGCGCGCACACACACACACACACACACACACACACACACACACACACACATTTTAAACCACCCCTTCTGCTGCCAGAGGCTCATTCAGTTCATGACTGTGAAGAGCTTCAGCCTATGGCAAAGGTACTTGAAGATCTTGAAGCAGAGAGCCAGCCAGCAAAAGCAGCGCCTAAGGCACGCACACCACCAGATCTAAGAACACAGCCACAGTCTACAGCATTGAGCATGTAACCCTCACCAGGCCAGAGCTCTGTGACACTGAAGGGTGTGGAGTCAGTGTAGACTGGGTGATGCTGGGAGAAGTGAGGGATCCTGGGAGGTCAGTGTGGAGAGGAAGTATAACAGCTCTTTCCAGGGTGTCTGTAAAGGAGGAAAGAGATGGTGATGTAGAGCTGAGAGAATTATTCCAATGCTAAAAAGTGCTTACAACGTTACTTATTTGAAAAAGTGTTTCAGGCTGGAGAGATGGCTCAGCGGTTAAGGCGCTTGCCTCCAGTGCCTAAGGCCCTGGGTTCAATAGTAATTTATAAAAAAATGTTTCTTTAAAATCAGGGTTTGAGGAAATGGCTAAACAGTGACGAGCTCTTGCCACTTAATCACGAGGGCCCCTTGGGCCAGAAAATACCATGTTTGACTCCTCAGGACCCACAGAAAAAGCTGGGTGTGGAGACTAGAGAATTGCGCAGGTTTACTGACTGGCAGCAGCCGTGGGTTAAGGAAGAAAGCTGTCTCTTAGGAGATGAGTGGTAAGAGAAAGAGACCCAGTGTTCTCCTCTGGGCTTTGCACACCTGCATGGGGTACCACAGCATGTTTATACCACACACCACATAAAACACACATAAAGTAATCCTTAAATTTAGAACTAAGCAAACTAGTCATCAAGCCGGGATCCTCCTGTCTCTGCCTCCCTACTGCTGAGATGACAGAACATCCCAGCACAGCCGGCATTTTCCTTTGGTGTTCGGGTCCTCCTGTTTGTGTGGTAAGCACTTCGTGGTGGAAAGATCTCTCTAGCTCTGCAGATGCCTTTTAAAGGAACATATATCTTGCATCAAGTTAGAGGTTTTTTGGAGATAAGCATGGATGTTTCTACAGTCACGCAAGTGACAGCAGGAGAGATTATATCTAATTTATATATATATATATATATATATATATATATATATATATATATATATATATATATATATTTGATTTTCAAGCAGAGAGATGAGAAAGAGAGAGAGGAGAGAGAGAGAGAGAGAGAGAGAGAGAGAGAGAGAGAGAGAGAGAGAGAGAGAGAGCGCGCCAAGGCCACTACCTTGTGGATCTGGCTTATGTGGGTCCTGGGGAATTGAACCAGGGGCCTTAGGCACTGGAGGCAAGTGCCTTAACCACTGAGCCATCTCTCCAGCCCTATATCTAATATATTTTTAAGACCCATCACCACCACCAACAACAATAACAACAAAAACAACTGCACTCCTTTCATGGTGATCTGGGGCTTTTGGGGGGCTTTTGCTGTTAAGGATGCAACCCTGGCCAGCCGAGAAAGCTTGTAGGTGGTTGTGGGTATAAGCATACACTGGTTATCTCAGAGTCTCGTGCATCACAGAGATCACTATCAGAGGGAGAAAGGAAAACAAGTTTTGGTGCCAAGGCTCTCAAGTGGCCTTCTAGAAAACTCTCTGGCAATACTGTGATCCCCCAACCCAACCCTAGGCATCGAGTCCCTCTGAAAGGTTTCTCCTCTCTCCAGGATGGCCTCTGGTTCTGTCCTTTTATGACTTTCCTTTCCCCTCCCCCAACCTCGGTTTGTGTGTGCTTTCTTAATGGATCACATCTCTACCCCCAGTAACCATGTTAATTTATGGTGTATTTTGGTATTCCAAGAAGTGAATGATGGGAAGCGAATGTGACTTCTCTTTGTTTCACTCTGAAGAGCTTTTTACTAGCGGGCCCTTGACATCTTCCACCTTCCTTTATCTTGCAGTTATCTTTAACTGGGACCATTCCGTCCATTAGCTCTATTCTAATCACTGCTCCAAACGGTCAGATTTACAAGCAACACATGAGAGAGAGAATGCAAAGAGGCAGCCGGCCTCTCCTGACATTCACCAGCAGCCTCCTTCTAAAGAGTGGGAAAGTTTATTTGCTCTCTCGGAGGGTGTGCTGAGTGATTTTGCAGTTAGAGAGCTGCAGCCTTCTAGCACTTAGCTTGCATTTATTAAATAAATTTGTTCTCTAACTCAAGTGTTAAGTGTGTATTATGAAACCTCAAAGCCAATTTCGGTGATTGCAATGTGCAAATATTTTTTAAATTATGTAATTAAATAGGACTTGGTCTGCAAGTTCCACCAAAGTAATTTATTAATTGAATCATCTGATTTAATTGTATGTTATTTTCGTTTATTCAGGGAAGCACTTATGTCTCTTGGAGGGATAAGGGGGCCTCGTGTGTGTCTTTCACTCCAAGGCCAGAGAGGTGTTCTCTGAGAAGTCTTTAGCACCCAATGAAATATTAACCAAGAAGAGAGAAGAAGAGAGGTCTTGTTCCTTCTCCTTGAATTTCTGTTTGAATCTCGGAGTTTCTTGGTTAAAGAAACAATGTTATGAGGTAGAATTGTTGTAATTCACTATGTTTACCATTAGATTACTTTTAAAGTGAGTCACTCTTTTCTCTTTCATTGTGCTGGCTCACAGGGTTGTATGAAGTCCTTGGACAAAAAGCAAAGCCCCTTTAATTCACTGTTTGCTGCATCTCGCTGGGGCTAAAGCCATGCCGTATCTGTTTCCTTAAAGTGTCATTTTAAAGGTATTGTGGTTTCGGAGCCGCAGCTGTGACTAGAAAGTATGTAAACTAAGCTGTTCTTGCTCATATCATTTTTATATTCTTATGTCAGACCAGAAGGCTGCTTTAAATTTATTTTTCATTGTGTATTAGTTCTAGATCCTTTTTTTTTTCTTCTTTGGGAACATATGTTCTTTGGTATGTGTTATACTCAAGTGCTTCATAAAATAACAATGGGGGCTGGGGGGGCACCAAAATAAGTTCTTGTGTGAGTATTGTATTTGGAAGAAGATGAATTAAGCAAAGAGTTAACTCTCACAAAGTAGAATTTGGAGTCCTAGCCTCTGAAGGAAAGACTTCCACTCTACCGTAATGTCACGTGAAAGGCAGTAAGTTTTAGAAGCCCAGATTGCTTTCCCAAAAGGAAAATATTTTTTGGTTTCTATTAAATATAGTTTATATTGCTACTTCAGAACTTTTTTGATCCCCAGTGGGGCCATTTACTTAAACTCTTGGTTAATATTTCTGTATAGAAACGCCTTTGTCTCTAGAGCCCGCCTTTTGGAATTCCCGTTTACTCTGTGGTTGTGGTATTTATTCATACCAGGTGGCACCACACACCTGATCAGGTGGTACCAGGGTCATGGCAGCCAGCATAGTGTTTGAGTGACTTTTGGGTAATGATGTCATAGAAGGTAGAGGGGGTTGAGGGTTGAAGGAAATCACCATAATGAGCACATACACAACCCCTCCCGCTTTTCTATGCATTTTAGTTTGTAGGATGCCTGAATGCAACTGTGGAAACTTTTAGGGCAGAAAATAGAGAAATATTCCATATTCTTTTTAATTTATTTTAATTTATTAATTTATTTGAGAGAGAGAGAGGCAGATAGAGAAAGAGAATGGGTGCACCAGGGTCTCCAGCCACTGCAAACAAACTCCAGACACATGCACTACCTTGTGCATCTGGCTTTACGTGGGCACTGGGGAATTGAACTCGGGTCTTTCTGCATTACAAGCAAGCGCCTTAACTGCTGAGTCATCTCTCCAGCCCAATATTCCGTATTCTTAAGAAGCATGCAAGCAGAGTAGAAGGCCCGCACTGTTAGAGTTTCCATGGTAAAAGTACTTCCATTCTACATGTTGGTCATTCATCTCAGCGCTCAGACTCTTTGAGAGGGCTTTTCTACTTTATACTAGAGTTGATTAAAAGGAATTTTCACAGCAGCAAAATGAAGAGGTGAACATAGAATGCTGGGAGAATGTGAGCCGGTGACTTTCTCAAGGAGACTTAGGCTTGTTTCAATTCTGGCTTTACAGCCTGTGTGCTTTTGTGATTTCTTCCTCCATTCTCTGTTCAAAGGATCCTGTTCCAAATGTCCCTCCTCCTTACATGACTGATGTTTTCAATGGTTGTGTTCTCTGGCCATTTCTTTTCCTTGTGGTTGGGAATTGGAAATCGTGGATGTGCTCTTGATGCTTGGGTCCCCAGCATATTGACAGTCCCCGTTATGCGTGGGCTCCTGTCACCCTTAATGCCATCTTCAGTTCCCAGTGGCTTTCTTTACTCCTCTTCCACCTCCTTTCTGCTTCCCTGATCAACTTGATTCCTTTCTCTTGGAAGTCAAGGTCATAATTGGTGCTGGAGAACTCTGAGGTTTAGTAACAGAAGACAAAAGACATCACCTCATCCCAAATTCATTCTTGGAGGAGATGCTGGTCATTTGTCATCGGCAAAATGCAACCAAGAGGTTTCTGGTAAAAAGAACGTACCCTCTTCTGTTTTGATTTAGGCGCCTCCTCCTTCATGGTCTCCATCACTTATGTCACTGATGAAGCCCCATGGTGTGATCAGGAGAGAGTTCAGAGGCCTTTTCTTCCCTCAAGTGGGGAAGCACATGAAAGGTTGTGCAGTGGGCAAATGCCTTAGCAGTTAAATAAAAGACTGTTGCACATAAAAAGGCTTGTTTCTATGTGGAAAATGTGAGCCTTTTTTTTTTTTACATGGACCAGGTGTGGATTAGTTCCCTGAACCCTTTACCCAGCCGTATTCCCGCTTGTAATTCTTCTGAGGCATAGTTCAGCCAAGTCAAAGAAACATGTTATTAAAGGTGAGCTGAAAGGCATTTAAAAATAAACAAACTGTTTAAGATCCTAAATCAGTAACAGAATCTATATGCACAGACTTGAAAAGTACAACAAAATGTGTTCCAATACCTCCGGGGTTCCAGGCTGGATTCTCCTCCTCCTTGGAAGGTGTCCCTGGGTCGTTGGCAGGACAGGCAGCTCCTGCTCACGCTCTGTCACTGCTTTTCTGTAACTAGGGAGGCGCCTTTGCTGAGGCAGGTGAGACCCGGTGGTCAATCCATGACTCTCTAGCTAATGCTGGGGAAAAAGTAAGAGCTCTGGCTTGTCTTTAGCGCCGTGTTTGGAAGGAAGGCACAGTTTGATATGCATTCTCTTCTGTTTTCTCTCTTATAGCATGGCAGACCACCAGACATGATTAACAACTTGTAGAAGTGGCAGAAATGAGGCCTGGGAAGTTTTAGATTGACTTATTATATTATCTATGGTCACAGTATCGGTGGTAATCTTTTAGTATTCTCTAAATGCCAGACCTTAGGGTAAGCCTCTTTTCTTGTTTATTCATCTGTTCCTCAAAAGCTCATTATAGATGATAATTAAATCCATTTTATGGAGGAGCATACTAGGCATAAGAAACTTAAGCAACTTGTATGAGTTCCCAAGGCAAGTAGGCAACAGAGCTGGGTTTTTGAACCTTAGCACTTGAACTTGCGCTGATAAACTCAGGACTATTCTGCCCATATTCTGAGCTGGTCAAAGTCACCTACACATTCCAGCCATGTTTCTTGTACAAACTTCTGTACCGAGGAAGCAAAGCTGTATATGTGACCCTTTTCTTTGACTAGGTTCTTAGTGCACTTGGGAGAGCTAGGTGGTCACCAAGGCGACAAGTTCCTATGTGTCTTTGTTAACCCAGCATTTTCAGAAGATCACTCCTTTCCAGCTAGGCAGACAGTAGAGTGTGCTCTGGCCTGCTTCTCATTTATGCTGGCATTTCTGAGGATGTTCTCACGGGAGATGGTGGTGAGCTTTGGAAAAGCTTAGGGGTGGGTCAGAGTTGAATATATACAGGAGCTGAGATCCACAAATGTCAGGGGATTCAGGAAGAGAGGCATGGGAAAGGAAGCGAGATGAAAAGGTGCCAGGAAAAGCTGCTTCATCATTTGGTGTTCCTCGGGGGTCCAAAAGGCAAGGGTCTCCTTTGAGGTCATTGACACACTGCCAAGGGTCAATCAGGAAGGGGCATATGGAGCACTGGGCATGATTATTTTGAGGGGAGGATACTTGGAAATCTGTCCAGCTCTGCAGGCAAGGACTATGGCTTCATGCAAAAGCAACACCATACCCTTAATAAGCTTTATCCATTGAGTTACCTATAGGTTTTGCTGTCTGTCCTGGACTGCTAGTCAGTGCATATTCGCAAGAGAAGCAGGAGAAGTGGAGTGAGGTACCCAGATGCTTGTCTCAGTGCCCATGCGGGTAGGTAGCATTGCTCATTTATTCTTCGTCCATCACTGCTCCTTGAGGGAGAGGTGCTCTTCCACCCGGGACTAAGGAACGTTAGCCAGACAGCGCCCTGACTTTGTGCAGTTTATATTTTGACATTTTATCCCAAGCCCAAATGCACAGTCAAGACAAATCTGACTTCTCTGTTCCCTGAACTCGCCTAGAAATGCCTGACTGCATCCTGTGACCTTAGAAGGGAGCCACCACCAAGAGCCAGCTGTGCTCCTGGGAGGAACATCTTTGAGAACTCCTCACTGGGCTCCAGCTGTGCAGCCCAGACCTGGTAGTCAGCCTTGTGCTGTGTCCTCGAACTGGGGGCCAGACACTGGTGCAGGCTTAAACA